>NW_021011486.1:4358506-4538506 GCF_003987935.1 Bombyx mandarina | reverse complement strand
GACGAGCGAACTAGCCTGACATAGCCCACTGAATTTCTTGCCGGATTTTCTCAGCGGTTTGCGATTCTGACCCGGTAGTATATTCAAGGAATTACTGCTATTGCTAAGGCTAGTGTTAGCAAATTCTCTCGGGTCGAGCCCGTGAACTCATCCGTGTGTAGGTGGAATAACCCCTAAGTTACCAGCGAATAGGTTGGGAAAAAAGATTAACCGCACTTATAATTATATTTGTACAGCAGCGTTTCATTATTAAGCAAGGATAACACCATAATATCCCAAAGCTTTGTCAAACAGGGGCTGGTGGTTGTATTGGCGAGACTGGAGGTCGTTAGAGCGGGCGGCCAGGAGATTTAGGGAAACGAAAGCCAGGGCAAGATTGGCCGAAAGGGCGGAGCACATCCCTCTACTGAGCTTAGACGAAGTGGAATTTGAGGATATTATGCAAGAACTTTGCCAGGTAATTAAGTTGGCGATTAATCGAGCTACGAATTCTTAATTCCTAATTTAGGGTGAAATCATATACCGTAACGTGTAAGGAAACACGAGAGAGCTAGATTAATAGTTATTTTATTGTTCTACAGGCTTGTGCTCACGTGGAACAGAGAGCCTTGGTGGTGTTAGCGTTCTTGTGCGAGGTTTGTGCTCGCGCTGTCAGAGTTGGGGGCTGGTGTAGAGCCGCGGAATGGTCGGCCAAACACGTGGCCCAATGCGCCACACCTTGGGCCATACGGCATGGTGGCTGGGTGAGTGCGGTTACTACGTACATACATGTATTAATCGGACTACGATCGTGACCTGGCTATTGCTTGTGATAGTACAAATTGTAACGCCAAACAGCGGTTGTCACATGCTTGTGTTCACCAGCGTCTGTGACATTTTGCTGTGGCTACTTACATCTCCTGCTCCATCCTTCAAACCGGAACGCATTACTGTTTGTGGTAGAAATAGGCTTTTTTGGTGCTTTTCGTCTACTACTTCGACTATCCTAAGGTGGCGCCATTCACCGTATGAATTTAAAACAAACGTACAACAAAAAACTTAGTTATTATTGACTGGCAATTCAGGCAAAGCCGTAGAGAAATCGTCAACTCGACTTATTGGTGTTTCTTAAGACATTAGTCATTTTAGTTTTAACTTTGTCAACGTCTCGCCTGTAAAGCGTCACAGTACGAATTTGGATAATTTCTAACGCGGTCTAGCAATGTAGTATATAAATGTGTAATCTTTATTGGATCGTGTATATTAATATATTTAAACAGCATAAACATTTAATTTTCATTTATTTCCAGAGTCACGTAGTTGAACGTGCCGGCGGGGCGCGCAGAGACGAAACAACGCTACTCGCCGGCGCGGCGGTCGCGGCCATACTGGCGTTTCTTTTGTTTTGTCGCGCTCGGCTGCGTCAAGCTTTGATGTAACTACCCACATCATACATTGGAGCGTCTCCCGGTGGTCGATTCTGCGAAGCATTGCTCTTGCTAGGGCCAGTGTTCCGGTTTGAGCCCCGTGAGCTCACCAACATTTGTGAAGCTGAAATAGTCTCTCAAGACTATCAGCACAGGTAGAAAAAAAAAGGAGCGTCTATATGTAAAATCTTGAACTGGCAATACCAATGTTGAAGGCTGGCCAAATTGTCTTAGACATGTCAACGAGAGCCTTAGTATCTTTTGGATATACTTTTACAAGAAAATGAATGGGATTGGAACGATTTCTAAATAAATATATTTATAATCATAAATTACCTTAGTCGTATATGTGATTAGGAAATATTATGTAGTGAACAATTATTTTATTAAGAATGTTATTGTTATATTATATTAAGGGACTTAGTTCATGTACTATGTTTGTTGTTCTTTGAAAGGTTTTAATGGATACAATTCTTACTATCTACGTAATTTTGTTTTCTTCTGTTCAACGGCGTGGTTACTACATTTGTAAAAGTTTGCAATGTTATCCTATAAGGATATTTTATGTATGAACAGAGTGTGTCTTGATATAAACCACAACGCTATATTGTATCTATGTATATTTAACGATACACACACTGGTAAGGTAATGCATTTTCAATTGTCTGTACAATTTTGTTTAAAGGATATCGCAATAATTAAAGTAACTGCATAAAATTAAACACAAAATGTTTTGATTTAAATCCTACATCTAATTAACTTGAAATAAATGTGAATGTTTGTTTGTTTCAATGTGATCCGATTTTATTTTTTCTATTTTTTTTCAGTATTACCTTCTTGTGACTCCATTTTTACTCTCGTTGAGTCAACTTTCAGTTATGGTGGGTTGTTTTGGGAATAATGAAATGGTTTTCGTCGAACCCTTCGAATGCGATAAAGGGCTCGGCGAGCAAATTAACCCTCAGACACAGCCCACTGATTTTCTCGCCGGATCTTCTCAGTGGGTCGCGTTTCCGATCCGGTGGTAGATTCTGCGAAGCACTACTCTTGCTAAGGCCAGTGATAGCAAACTCGTCAGGGTGAGCCCCGTAAGTTCGCCTACTCGCTTGATGAATGTAGTATAACCCTGCGAGTGTAGTATAACTAGAGTAGGTAGGCAGACTAAAAATAAATTGTCTCAGGATGCGGCAACATTAACAAAACAACCGATCTCGCGAAAAATAAAGAGAGACGCGAATTAAAATAAAACAAAATTTTTCACTGTCTATTTTTTTATTGTAATATTTCATAATATCGTCTCCGAACGAGGTTCGATAACACCATGCTCCAAATTCACTTCGAAAAACACGTAAATTAACAATCATGTAAATGAAAAATAAAAATCAACTCTATAATTAATTACATGCGTTTTAACTAGTTTAAAAACTATCACATTATAATTCATTTTCAATAAAATCTTCAACAATTTTTAAAAGCTTTGAATACACTTGCAACAATTTCACATAAACATTTAAACTTTTTTATAACAGCAAAATATAGTTTTATTAATTAACTTAGCTCACTTTAAACTATCCAGGTATATGTATCACATACATATTATATGTATGTATATAATACTGTCTGAAAAACATTTTCTAACGAATCTTCTTTTGTTTTTCGTGAAATTGAACTTCGGAGCTCATCTCGCATTGAATCATTACGAGATGACGACGTTTTCTAAGTTTTACTACGTATTATTTAAATAGGTACATGCTTTGTAAATCAAATTACAATATTTTTGCGATTTCCTCTATTTAACAAAGTTCGTTGGCAGTTCTGGTTCCAGAGTAGAAGCAGGTAAAACTCTGTGCAAGAAATAAAACCTTCATTTCATCATTTCCCTCGCAAAATGATTTACTTAACAATTCGAATTACAGAAAGAGAAATATGTAGTAAGAGAGAAAGAGAGAGAGAGAGAGAGAAAGTTTTAAAATTTTAATAGTATTTACAATCTATATTAAAAACAATGGTGTTCATTCCGTATTTCGTAAACGGTAAACAACATTTTTATCTTTGTATAAAACATCGTTCTAATAACAATCATAATCTATTTGGTTATTATATTAAATTGATATCTTGAATATTTTCGTAGCTTGTTAAGCCTAAACTTACACTAGTAATCGTTTTGAAGACTATTATTGCAACCGTAATTTCTAGAAAGACTATAATATCAAGTCAACTACATATATGATTGTGACTTGGTATTTTCCATGTTTTTGCACAGAGTATAAAACAGTACTCTGCGTAAAAAAGGCGGGATGGCGTGAAATCGATAATTTTACGTAATATAATAAGATAAAGTGGCATGATAATTTAATACGAACTAAATGGGATCCTTTTTATCCGGCATCGGACAAATGCAATTCATGACGGAACTACATATGTCTAGTAATTGAAATCTGAAAAAAAATCCTTTTATATAATTAAACGGAAATAAAAAAATTGTTACATAACTGTCATTACTATCAATTTTGACGCAATGATTATTATTCTAATTTTGTTTCTTTATGGTTGATAAATTAAATATGCTTATAGTGTGAAACTATTACTTGGACAATGATGTTAACTTTAAAACTTCGAGTTTTCATTCATACTGTTGACACTGATTCAAAAAAGTTGATAATTACATACCAAGCTATTATTAGAGGTATATATTATTGACTAATGTACGTATTGAGATTTTTTTTCAAATCAAACAATTTAATTTCAAGATTAATCTTCTGCATATTTTGTTGAGTTTTTTTTTCTGAAAACATTTTGCTTTAATCCTCAAATTCCCCTTTCAATGTGATTTTTTATTTTTATGAAACAAAAGCACATACGTTTAGATTTTCTACAACGTTCAATACATACTGAGCACACCGTATGAATAACAAACTAATTACTATTTACTAAAAAATACTAATTACCAAATAACGAAGTAATTACTCAAAATAAACATACTGTTTCATTTAATTTTACTTACAAAATACGCTCTTAATGGAAGGATGAAAATTACGAACTCCACTTAAACTAGAGAAGATAGCCTTAATAAGATATAAATTTTACTACATTTTAGAAAATAAATCCCACAATACTTCAATAAACACTTCATAGATTCATGATGAAGCTTTTAAATTGTGTTCTTTGCTTGACTTTGCAAAATAAGGATGTCTCTTTCTATCGCCTCAAATTCGAAAGAGAAACAGCATCAACGTCATAATAAACAGCTTATAGTATGTAGTAATTTTTAATTTATTTATAGTAGTAGTCTGATTCAATTCTTTGAAACCTCATTATTAAGTAATTCTACTAATTTTATTTGGAATTTAGTTTACAGAGAGTATATTTTGGATGTAATATTTTTAAATGAACAAAAATAGTTTGATGGGTTTACTAAATAAATAAAAAATGTCTGATGTATCTTTATGTGTGATGTAATAATCATATAGTTAGTTAAAAGGAACCTTATGTATATTTAAATAAGAGTTACGAATTTTAAGAAAGATAAAATTCAAATTGTTAGATGAAATATAATAATTTTGATTTTTTGAAACAAGAATAAATATAAGAAAATAAGTAAGACCTTTACGACCAGCTTGTTTGCGAACACGAAAACTGTAAATAATTCGAAACATTGATAATAATACATTTAAAGTAATTAACGCGATAATAAACTCGACAGGCCAAAGAAAATACCAAAGTCAAAGCGACTTATGTCTTTTGAACTGTTTTCAAAATTTGTTTTTTTTTAAATGTTATCTTAGCATTTCATTTATCGTTCGTTTCCGATCCGGTGGTAGATTCTGCGAAGCACTGTTCTTGGTAAGGCCAGTGTTAGCTACACTCCGGCTTGAGCCCCGTGAGCTCACCTACATGTTAGGGCGAAGCTGAAATAGCCTCTCAAGGCTATTTATTAGCATAGGTAGAAAAAAAAAGAAAAAGAAAATACTATCGTGAAATTAAGCTTCGTTATATTACAACGATATCGTGAATAGTTTAGGTTGTATTGAAATTTAACAATATATCTAAAATAAATTATATAAAATGCTTAAGTTTCATAAATAATTGACAGTTTAAAGAGATTTGTTAACGGGGTCAAGGCATCATTAATATAATTTAAGAAATCAAATCAAATGAGTTTCAGACCTAAATCAGAATAACGTATGTTTAAATTTAGATAAAAGTTAATGTGAAATAACCTATACAATATTATGTTTAACTTCTAAACTAGACATTCTTGCATACAAATAAATATTTCATGTATTTCGGAAAGGATTCTAACGATTTGGATCAAGTTTTAAATTTAAATGGTTTTTTGTCTTTAAGCTTGTTTACAAAATTTACATAAAAACATGATTGTTTTCCGCCATCTTTTAAATCTCAGAGATACTTGTATTGTTCCAAATGGTATTTCAAAGAAAAACCTTTACGAGATAGCATTACAAAACAACGTTATTTACTATTTAAACTTATTTTTTAAATTGAATGTTAATTAATTTGACTGATGTAACGAAATTACTGGGAAAGGAAAATATTTCTACGAACCGATTGAGCCAAGCTTGGTCGCACAGGTAATATTACAGAATGAGCTTTTAAAAAATAATCTTTTAAAATAGTATTAACTAACAATCGCTATGCGCTACAGATAAGTATCAAATCCAAGCATACAGTACATAAGTATTTACAGATAACCTTACGAGGCCATATTTATTTTATCTAAATAGAAAGCGCGCCATTTTTTTAATATTTGGCGCGCTCTTAAAAATGTCATGAGAATAATTTATTGTTTTTATTCACTTCCAAATATGATTAGTATTGCGTAATAATTGGTAAATCTTTGGGAAAGTTAATCTGTTGCTATTTTCAGTTTTATTGTCAAGCAGGATCTATTACTAATTATTTACATCTGAACACCTTGAGTAATAATAAATGGATATTGTAGTTTTTGTTTATGCGGCAAATTATTTCCGATTTCAATTATAAAATCAATACAACGCGCCTAAAATAGCAATGAAAACCATTTATTTGATGAAGAAATTAAATTAATTTATCTATCTCAAAACACCCCTATTTATTCTGAAATCGATTACCGTGTTGGAATCTTTATGTAACCACAAAATCAACACTCTAATAGATATTCCAATATAAGCTTAATTATATACTATGTTTATACGTCAAAAGCATATGATATCTTATCACAGAATATGACTTCATTCGTTCATTAAATCAACGTACCTATTAATATGCAGACTGAGAAATTTAATGCGAAAGCATATTTAATTCTGATGCTTTCCAAGATGCATTTTTTTAAATATCTAAAAGTTGCAGTTTTACAGTTTCAGAGGCATATCAATAATGTAACCCAGTCAAACGGAACTAACATATGAAAAGCGACATTAAAAAAGAAACATATAAGGTATATTATTCATACATATATTCTTTAAGGACTTAGCATAGTGAATGAATGAGATATTTAAAATTCTTCTCTGCGTGTGAACTACACACTTTGTTTTTTGTTTCTTTTCTCAACCTACTACTAGTATTTACGTTCGTGCTCTATACAGCCTGCTACAGATATGTTAAGAGTACCATAAATATTTATAGTATTATTTAAATTTTAAGAGAAAACCAGTAATGTTGAAAGAACAAAATCTTCCGCGTCGCTCGTGCCTATGTTTCTTAAACTGCACAGGTGAGACGGAAAATTATGAACCGTATTTGACAGATCGTATTTGACAGCTTCAAGTCGAGCCTCTAATAAGTATTGGATACTTGTGCGTATTCTTTTTTTTCAAAAAGCAAAGCTAATATTTTATTATTTTATTCAAATCTGTTCTTTACATGTATTTTTGGTATAGTTCCTTTTTTTTTTATTTACACTTTCACTAATAAAACCATCATAATTAACAATTACGACACTAGCTAGCAATTTACTTATTTCATATAGAAATATTTAGGGTATAATAAATATGTAAAGTACTATGGTAAGACATGAGTTTTATAGCTTTACAAATATTAAGCCTTATAAGTTATAACTTCTATTCTATTATTGCTATGTCATATAGGCGGGTTGTTGTTAACATTGTCGGCTATGAACCATAGAAAATTGAGATCATATTTTTATCGCTCAATTTCGAGATTTTCAAGCGAAGTGGACGGTTCCCTAGTGGCATTTTCGTATGAGCGTTTCTTTGATTCTCAATTTTTTATTTGCGTTTAGCCTTCGCTACCTAATAAGCGGTTATTCGAGAACGCTTGTAGACTCCTTTCGAGTCTAGTACTTATTCGAATGACTTTAACAAACACGTTTTTAAATGTCAAAAGAAAAATAAATTTCTTATTTGAACTTCCAACTTTAACGGTTTCAACAATTCATTATTTACATTTTTCTAAGTAATTTATTTTGTGCCAACTAGACATAAAGTTACATCCATTCGTGACGTTAAGTATTTCTAGAAAATATTTTTTTAACCACAACTGCACTGGGTGGGTTTAGTGGTTATAAACGCCAGTTACCGCTTAAAAAATCAGTAATTCAGATTTTATTCTATGTTTCATTGGTCAATGTCATAACAACTGTCAATTTGGCTGTATGCGCTGACTTTTTTGCTATTCCAGGTCGAACAGAAAATGTTTTTCGTAGAAACTTGATTAGAGATGACGCTTCTTTCCAGAGAAGATCGATCTTTCGATTAATTATTTCGACTTCAATCTAAAGAATCGATTTTCAAAATCTTCATTATAAATTAAATTGTTTAAACTATTTTATATTTGTGCACTTGTCAAAACAAATATATATTTTTAAAAATAAATCGATTCTTCGATTAATCTATGTCAGATCGTCATCGGTGACTTGAATTACTGACTTACCTAGCTCATACAGCTTAGAGCGGGATAGCTTGGTAATACCACGTAAAGTTCCATCGAAAGCATAAATATTTATTGACTTTTCATTTGTTTGTTTGTTTAAAATAGGCACTTCAGTTTTTATGCGTCTTATTTCTAAATAAGTCATAAAATATTCTACTTTGGGATTTTGTGTGGCACATTTTAAAAGCATATTTCAGGGCAAGGCACATAATAAAACCATTACGTTTTACAATCAATGAAATTATGTTTAAATTGTAAAAATTGTCTATGAATATGCATTGGCTGCTTTAAAACACCACAATAGACTTTTTCACATTAATCCCGCTCTAGCGTCAACACCTAACCTAACACATACTAAGTAGGTATTTACAGCGATTTAGATTCATCCAACATTTGCGGTAACGACAAAGTGATTTGGACATCACTATTATTCTTAAACGACGACTACAACAACAACAAAAACTTAAGTTTAAAATAAAATTTAATTTACTTAATTAATGCAGATTTTAAATGACAATTCGACGAATAGCCCGATAGCTACAGCGGATTAAAAAAAAAATTAAATTTTTTTTCGCGTGTGTTTAAAAATGCCAAAATGTCATTTAAATTCAGCATCCGTGAATGGCTTTACATATAAACGACAACATTTATTAAACGAACAATAACAAAATAGCGATGAACATCATTTTTAGACAACATACATTTATTAATTCCATTAATTTGTATAATATAAATCACATTTAAATATTGAAAGTAAGCGCCATATTTTTATTGAACAACTAACATTCATATAATAATATAATCTACAGTCTCTATAATCGCTATAATATTTATGTTACATCTAGAATATCTATATCGTTTAATTAAATAATGACACAATTCAAAATTTAGCGGGAAAAAAATTGTGGCTGTTACACAGATAAAATATGAATGCCAAACATTGTGCATCTGTGTGATTAATGCGAGTTTTTAACGTTCTCGATAGCGTAAAAGTTAACTCAAATTTGTATGGAGTTGGAACCTTTGCCTACATTTGCCGCTAGGGGCGCTGTTCCAACTGCATACAAATTTGAGTTAACTTTTACATTATCGATAACGTTAAAAAACTCGCACAAAAGACAACTGTTTATGCCATTTGAACTTGTAGCCGTTTGTTTGTAGTCCGTGGTCTGGCTCTAATTTCCACTAATTTACCAACAATATTCCATTTTGGCATTGTGTTCCTTAATTTTCACGTTTTTCTCTCTCAAGCGCAAGCAATTAAATAAAATCCACATTTACCATCAAACTTGATTTCACTTCAAGAAGTAATTTTTGTGCGCACACCCATCCGCTCAAATACGATATGCATTTCTCAAATTCTTCACCCTTCAACTTGTGCCAGTATTGAATTAAATCGACTTATTAATGATAATTTGCCATATTAGTATGACTCTTATTCTTTAATAATTACGGCCTAAATTTGTCATGTTATCGTCATATTTTGTACACATTAGTGTATAGCTTTTTTGCCTATTTATTTACTGTCAATACATTCGTTTGAAATAAATGATACCACAAAAATATGGCTAAAGTACACTTTAACACACGTGTAGCATCTTTAAGTAAAAATGACAGAATTTAATATTTTGACATTTAAATGTCACGCTCACTGACATGACAGTTACTCAGACGAAGGGATTACCACTGTTCTTTCAATATTAATAAAAGTGATAACTTCACATCTTTTCACATTCCTTTGTGTCCATCATTTGTGCTACTTTGATGAATTGTTATTTTTGTCTATATTTTTGCGGTATTCTTTGATACATTAAAACCTTAATAATAATAATTCATTGTAAAGTCAAATCAAGTACAAGTTGAAAGTGAATATACTTTACATTTCTTCAACTAATCTATCTAAGCAACGCATCACATACAACCTCACTATCCAGCAAAACAATTAAATTAATTTTTGAGCAACTTTTTAAAAACTGTTTCGTGCTATATAACATACAAACAAATTAATAAAAAAAAACTAAATCCTATGACTATGTTTTTTTTTTGTATATGTTTTACATCTACATTTTAGTACACTTTGGGAATATTTATTAGTATTGCTTTATTTTCCAGTCCTATTTTTATAAAGCGTTGACTATTTATTCGGTGTTCAATATGAAAAGGACCCTTTAAAAATTCTCTAGTTAATAATTATTACTTCAAATTCCTGATTATAATGAAAGATGAACTAATTAAGTGTCCATACGAAATTGTATATCCTATTTATTGATTATTAAAATGGAAGTTTAACAATTTTTCGTATTTTAAATGAGTCTAAATTAAGCAGCCAACGCCTTATTATTTCCGACAACACCCCACTCAAGTGTTGAACGCTACGGATGTTTTGTGAACATTTAAAGATTCAAGATCGGAATTTTCTATCCCCACTTTGATCGCATTTATCTTCAAATGTCTTCTTTATGTTCACAAACTAAACTAAATATCAGACAGATAAATAACCAAAATTGTCGTTAGATTTATTTTTCGAAAATTACGAAAATTCAAATCAAAATTTTTATTTATTTATTTTCATTTCATTTAACTTCAGTTTTTCATTTTACGACGATGATTGAATTAGATATTCGAGTAATACTAACAGTACATGATAGATAGCTTTCAAAATCCTTCATTGGTACACGACAGGCTTCGGGCGAATTTTTATGTGACCTTAGGTCATGAATTGCTTTCAGTCACGTCACATTAACGTAGCTTCGTATTCTGATCATAAAGAAGACTTATTTGTATTTTTATGAGTGTTTCTGTGCTGTGCTACAATTTGAAAATTACGTTTATGAAATTAAGATTGTAAATTGTTTTTAATTTATTTGATGACCAAATAACTTCTGCTGCTGTTAATCAGAAGATGTGGGTCTTTTGAAAGAATTGTTAATTCCTTGCCAAGTATCTTTCTCAATTTTCGGTATTAATGGTAGGACGTATTATAAAGTCTCGAAATACAGCTATGCCTGTTCGTTCCGCCCAATCCAATTGGGCATTTTTTAAATAGGTGAACAAACTTCCGAATTCCCGGTTTTGAATGATTATGAGAGTCCATAGCCATCACAATTTGAATGCCGTCACCCACCTTGAGCACTAAAGCCGAACTCCTTATAGTATTTTATCACAGCTGTTTCACAGCAGTGTCCTTAGTACCTACGAGTTTTTTAACTATTCGATCACGTAAAAGTTGATTCAAACTTGTATGTAGTTGGAACAGCTTCCCGTCGTTTGCCGCTAGGGGCGCTGTTCCAACTCCATACAAATGAGAGTTAACTTTTACGCGATCGAGAAAAACTCGCACTAAGCACACAGAATGTTGAAATAAACAGGAAGGTGTGACCATTCTATGCGAGCTTACAACATTTATCACGTAGGTGAATTACAGTTTAAATAGCATTCAGTATGTTCATTATTAAAGCTGTCTTACATTGAAATCATGTACAAATATTAAATTCAATACCGAAACATTATTTAATTTGATTTTGACGTATTATTTCCACAGTCTATGAACGAACAGAAAGTTAAATGCACTTTCGAATTTCAATTTTAAACGTTGTGTAACACTTGAGTGAGCCTCTTCATGGACAAACGATTATTAACTCGGACAATGTAAGTAGTCGTACTCCAGTCCAAGGCTGACGGCAACGAAGACAAAATATAACAGGAACATGGTGAATCCCAGTCCCTTGTTCATCTTCCATTTGAAGCAGGCTATGCTGAGAATGACGAAGATCAGCATAGCGAACAACAGCACTATGCTGCAAACCATGCCCTTGGAGTTCACAAGGACTGGCTCTGAGTTGATCAGGCCATACAGAAGCCAGGGGAGAGGCAGCCTGGAAAGTGTTGAGAAACTGTTAGATTAAGAGTCAGACGTATTGTGAGCGCTTACGGCTAGGTTTCACTATCCTGCCTGTATTGGCCGCAAAGGTTTCATGCGTGGCTGTTCGAAGGGTACCACAGCCGTTATTTAAAAAAATACCCCATTAGGTTGAGAGCTCATTGATCCATATCATTTAATAAAATACTAATACATGTCATTTAATAATTTAATAAAATACTATTTAATGGTATACTAAGACGTCCGGTGCATTCGTGTTGAGCGATGCACCGGTGTTTGAATCTCAGGCGGGTACCAATTTTTCTAATGAAATACGTACTCAACAAATGTTCACGATTGACTTCCTCGGTGAAGGAATAACATCGTGTAATAAAAATCAAACCCGAAAAATTATAATTTGCGTGGTAATTACTGGTGGTAATTACTGGTGGTAGGACCTCTTGTGTCTTGTGTGTGTAAATAAATCTTTATTTTTGTAACATTCCCGTGACTTTTTTCTTCCTGCATATGCTGATAGCCTTGAGGCTATTTCAGCTTCACCCTTACGTGTGTAGGTGGGCTCACGGGGCTCAAGCCGGAGTGTTGCTAACACTGACCCCAGCACGAGGGCAGTGCTTCGCAGAATCTATCACCGGATCGGAAATGCGACCCACTGAGAAAAACCCGGCGAGAAGCTCAGTGGGCATCATCATTTATAAGTGAAGCTATCTTTTACTATTATTGGGGGATTTCCCGAAAAGTATTTTGTTTGCGAAAATATATTTTTCTGTGGCCCTCCAGCTTTTGTAATAAATTTAATTAGCTCTCACAGGTATGTAGATAGCCCTGATCTAATGTATCATAAAGATATTTATTTTCAAACTAGCTGACCCGGCAGACTTCGTAGTGCCTCAATCGATAAATAAAAGACCTACACTTTTGTATAAAATAAACTTAAAACAAACAAACGGAATCCGTCCGACGGGGGACACATCAAAGGAAAAACAAAATTGTTATTTTTATTTAATTCCGAACTTTTTCATATGTATCTACCTTTTAAACCTTCTATGGACTTCCAGAAATAATTCAAGACCAAAATTAGCCAAATCGGTCCAGCCGTTGTCGAGTTTTAGCGAGACTAACGAATAGTATATATAGATTTTCAAATAAGACTTAGAAACAACAAGCAGCTGATTCTGGGTAACCGCTTGGCATTGCTGATGCTCACGAGCGGCGGTGACACCCCACATAAGGGCCATAGAGTCTCAATCGATGGCAATAAAAAAAAGCATAACCATAAACATGTTTAGCAGTGTAAGCAATACTAAAATTTCTATTCGTCTTCATGAGTCGATTAATCTCGAAGGTCATTAACGGTTTTATGTTAGTTGGCATTTTGTTTGACCTGATATTCGTTACAAGGTCTTTTAGCTGATAAATATCAGGAGAATTATTTTTTATGGCGCGCCATGTCAGCAGTCCGTTAGCAATAAGAAGACCGGGGTCGAGCCGCGATATCCGATAAAATTATGTAAGTTAAGTTTGTCAGGGGACGGTCGAAATTTGTCGAAGAATTAGTTAAGTATATTAATACGTGAAGCAAAAACTTTGTACCCCTTTTTACGCAAATTGCGCTGACGGAGGAGAATGTTATTTCCCACACTTATAGAGCATATAGAGGAGTGCAGAATGCTAATATTTTTTTTAGATATGCATAAGAAATACATCAAATAATAAAAAAAAAACATTACACACACTACCATATATTTGACACACACCCATACATATAAATATACTCTTTGTTTATTGTCAATTGTCAAGCTTTTATTAATGTTTAAAGTTTGTGGTCAAATTGAGAATACAATATATAATAGGCATTGTTTGTGTTTAATGTTATTTATCTATAGTGTAGTTTTGCCGAAATCTGTGATTATATTATAGAAGTATAGTTAATATGTTTGACAATAGAACCATAATAATGTTTAAAGGTACAATTCCAATTAATTATAGTCGAATTTCGACTACTGCGGGACCACCAGTATTAATAAAGACAAACCATAATTAATCTGTTCTTAATTTGACGACAGTCTCTCTAAGCAATAAGAAAAGTTTGACAATAAACAAATAGTATGCATGCGTGTGTGTGTCAAATACATGTTAGTGTGTGTAATGTTTTTTTTATTGATTTAATGTACTTTTTATGAATATTTTTTTTATTTTTTTTTATTGCTTAGGTGTGTTGACGAGCTCACAGCCCACCTGGTGTTAAGTGGTTACTGGAGCCCATAGACATCTACAACGTAAACGCGCCACCCACCTCGAGATATAAGTTCTAAGATCTCAGTATAGTTACAACGACTGCCCCACCCTTCAAACCGAAACGCATTCCTGCTTCACGGCGGAAATAGGCAGGGTGGTGGTACCTACCCGCGCAGACTCTCAAGAGGTTTTACCACCAGTAATTACGTTAATTATAATTTTGCGGGTTTGATTTTTATTACACGATGTTATTCCTTCACCGTGGAAGTCAATCGTGAACACTTGTTGAGTACGTATTTCATTACAAAAATTGGTACCCGCCTGCGGGTTTCGAACACCGTTGCATTATGAACGAATTATTATGAATTGCGTATTAGAAGCCATCTCTAAATTGTTAACGCTCGTACTGATTTCAATCCTGTATATTGTTTTGCGTGATCTACAATGGTAGTTTAGTTAATTTGAAGGAAGCAACATTGTGTTTTTGTCATATTTGAATGTACATCAATACACAGTATTTTTATTTCATCATTTTTCATTTAAAAAAAAGTCGTGTTTCGAATTGAGAATCTCTCTTTTTTTTTTAATACAGTTGTATGTTGTTATTGTTGTACAAACAAGATGTATGGAGAAACAAGATCGAGAATAACATATTTAAAGTTAGATTCTAGGCATTCTTAATGTGAAATTGTGTCATATTTAATATCAAAAACAAGAGGATACGTTATTGTTACCTAATTAAAATACAGTAAGTAGTTTGTTTGATGAAAAAATAAGTGTTTTTCCGAATCGTTTTTCAGCTATTCTTACAATTATTGAAATTTTGATTGCATTTCGATAAGATTGATACTAAATCCTGAATATTTTAGTTGTAAGTTGACGAATTTACTTGTTGAAAACGAATACGGATTTGGATTTGTTTCCTTATGTTCGTGCACTTTGTATACAGACTTTTGACGTGAAAACGTCTTATAAATCGATGAAGGCTGGCTGCATGCACGAAAAAGTGTCACGTTCCGCTTAAGCCTGAGCGTGCAAGCGAGAGCAAACAAGCGATAGAGAGGCACGATCGGCCCAAGCGTTGGCTTGTGACACATTTAACTATCTTCTCGCGTGACGTCAGAACTAGCAGTTCGAATAGTTCTGCTACTGATGTTATCACGTACAACTATCGTCCCGAACCTGACTTTACAGATAAACAATTAATTTTATAAGTTAGAAGTATGTGGTTGGAGATCGTGACGTCCTATCGTATACTATAATATTCGTTCACTATTATTTTCTCATTTAATGAGTTCCCGATATTTCGGCGTGTTGAAAGCCGGAAATATAAGTAGAATCATAAGATTCCGTTAAATAGCAACGTGCGTTAGCTAGATACAGGGGAAAACATTTCAACAATTCTTAATATTATATATTAATGACGGAAGCATCGATCGGCCGCACTTACTTAACTTTCCAAACACACGTTTTAGTTTATTTTATTTTAACACAAAATGACCAAATTTTAGGTAGGATTTAATAACATCTAGAACGCTCGAGAAGCACAACGCCATCTATTGTCAGACAGCGGAAACACACAATATTCGACTTTTGTGGAATATTCTCGATAATTCTAGGGATGTCGTATCGCCTATAAAAGCGTTGCAGAGATGGCACGCAGTCATTTAGTGATCGGAATTACTCGAAGCGAAACAGCGAACGGATCACCTGAAGCGAAGCGGAAGAAGCGAATTGAGAATTTTAAAGTGTTCTGTGAGTGTCCTAAGTGATAAATGCAGTTTTAAGTTGTACTTTGGTGGAAAATTTATTTATCTCGAACCCCAGCGCGTAACAATTTAATATGTGGTTCAAAGTAATAGTTGAGGTGACAAGAAATCACTGTTTACCCTACAGCGGTGAGTAGCCTTGACCTTTCACCCGTGAAATCTGACAGTTCGCCCCCGTGACCTTACCTTGATTGTATTTTAGTAGTAATTACCTGATTATGCTTGAGTACTACGAATCGAACCTAACTATTTACTTGTAATCTAATATTTATCGTACTACAAATCAGCTTTTCGTTTTTACATTTGAAATTACGGTTAGAATTTCATATTGTTTTACGTAATTTGAAAATCATTTGCGTGGTTAAAATCTTTCGACTAATAATTCTTATACATAGGGGTAAAAGGCTATTTCGATTAAGCGACATTTCGCTTAAAACGCGACATTTCGCTTAATACGCGACATTTGTCTTTATAATTGAACTAGCGACCCGCCCTCGCTTCGCTTCGGAAACATTAAAACTCCAAATGAAACCAAAAAAAAAAATAAAAAAAAAATTAAAAAAAGTAGCCTATGTTCATCAGGGACAATGTCGGCTTCTAATGGAAAAAGAATTTTTCAAATCGGTCCAGTAGTTTCGGAGCCTATTCGAAACAAACAAACAAACAAACAAATCTTTCCTCTTTATAATATTATAAGTAATAAGTATAAGTATAAGTATAAGTATAAGTATAAGTATAAGTATAAGTATAAGTATAAGTATAAGTATAAGTATAAGTATAAGTATAAGTATAAGTATAAGTATAAGTATAAGTATAAGTATAAGTATAAGTATAAGTATAAGTATAAGTATAAGTATAAGTATAAGTATAAGTATAAGTATAAGTATAAGTATAAGTACAAGTACAAGTATAGATGTTCGTTTTAGTTGGTATTAGTATCAACGATTCGATGTTTTTAATTGAACTCTGAGGAATTGTTTGAGACGATCCCTTCATCTCCTTTTTATCATCGCACCTCCCTCCATCGGAGCAAAGTTCATCCATATTATCTGGAACCGCTGCGTTCATCGACAGTGCGTTTCCAGAGGTCTTTTTTGCCACGCACCATCCGGCTATGGAATGAGCTCCCCTCCACGGTGTTTCCCGAGCGCTATGACATGTCCTTCTTCAAAAGAAGCTTGTGGAGAGTATTAAGCGGTAGGCAGCGGCTTGGCTCTGCCCTGGCATTGCTGAAGTCCATGGGCGACGGTAACCACTCACCATCAGGTGGGCCGTATACTCGTCTGCCTACAAGGGCAATAAAAAAAAAACTTCAGTTAAGTTTACCCATTCAAATAAGTGAAGAAATTTTTTTATGATGTTTTTTCAAATTTAAAAATTTAAATGGCTGTCCTATAAAGTGTAAAGTTACAAAAGTTTCACCTTTGCCTTTTTGCCTTTCACCCCTTGATGTCATGAGTTCATTGAATACCTAGCAATTTTTTAAATTTATTATAGAATATTTAATAATAGTTGTTTAAGTAGTCGTGGCCTAAAGGATAAGACGTCGTGCATTCGTATCGAGCGATGCAACGGTGTTCGAATCCCGCAGGCGGGTACCAAATTTTTCTATTGAAATACGTACTGAGCAAATGTTCACGATTGACTTCCACGGTTAAGGAATAACATCGTGTAATAAAAATCAAACCCACAAAGTTATAATTTGCGTAATTACTAGTTGTAGGACCTCTAAGTCCGAACGGGTAGGTACTACCACCCTGCCTATTTCTGTCGTGAAACAGTAATGCATTTCGGTTTGAAGGGTGGGACAGCCGTTGTAACTATACTGAGACCTTAGGGCATATCTCAAGGTAGGTGGCGCATTTACGTTGTAGATGTCTATGGGCTCCAGTAATCACTTAACACCAGGCTGTGAGCTCGTCCACCCAGGTAACAATAATAAAAAATTATAATAATATTAATGTAACTATTGGAAATGAGAGCTACATTTACGAATAGGTATATTGTTATTTTAGAGCTTAGATGTATTCTTAGTTCACGGCTCATCTCTTGCTTCATGGTTATCGGAGGCCCACCTCCAACCACGATTTCTAAGTCACAGTTTTTATAGTACAACGGCTGCTCCATCCTTAAATCCGAAACGCATTACTGCCTCACATTGTATAAATAGACAGAGTGGTGGTACGTAGTTGTGTAGCGTATAAGACGGCATCATCATCATCATAATCAACAGCCCACAGTCGTCCACAGCTGGACATAGGCCTCTCCCAGTCCACACCACTGAGCCCGGTCTACGGCTCTCCTCATTCACTTCTTGCCGGCCACCGTTCGGAGGTAATCGCACCACCTAGCCAAGGGGCGTCCCACGTTACGTCTTCCGCTAAGACGTAACGTGGTAACGTATAAGGTGGCATACCACCGGCATATACGTATGTATTACTTTTGAGGAGCAGATGAACTCGTGACCCACGAGAGCTGATCATTACTACATAAATCACGTGATTTATTTAAAGGCAAACCGAAGTCCCGACTCGTATAGTCAGTATTTGCGCTCTGAATTGAAACACAGAACTGCTTAGTGGCATAAATAAACAGGATTTTGGTGCATACCCGCGCGCTCTCACAATGCTCCTTATCAATAGGAACAGTGGTCCTATTGATTCACGGTAAAGGCTTTTAAAAACTCACTAGGAAATTTTTAAGAGTCAATCCGTTCGTTTTTTGCATTTTATCAAACGGCAATTTCCATACAATTTACGTTATAGTTAAAAAAATACATATATGTATGACGTAATATGTAGATCGAATTCAATTTATTTCTTTCAATAAGGCAATTAACTCTTGCGGCTTTTCTCAGTGGGTCGCTATTAAAATCTGGTGGTAGATTCTACGAAGCACTGCTTTTGCTGGGGCTAGTGTTAACAAACTCTCTTATATTGAACCCGCGAGCTTATCCACTGTCCGGGATTATCTGGAATAGCCCCTTAAGCTAGGGGGAGTAATAGGTAGGGCAAAAAATAATGCATCTGCCAGAGTATTCTCTAAACCACCCTTGGTTGACTGATAGAAAATGCTTTAAGCAGTAAAATCGCCACTAAACTCATGTGCATAAAGTTGATTATTTAAATCGTGACATACCCAACAGTGACATCAAAGATGTTGCTGCCCACAGAACTGGAGACCGCCATGTCCCCGAAGCCCTTTCTGGCCACTATGACCGACGTTATGAGATCAGGCACCGAAGTCCCCGCGGCCAGAAGCGTGAGCCCCATCACCTCCGGTGGCACCTGAGCTGTCGACCCCGCTACGTTGGCCCACCACACCATTAAATAAGAGAAAAACGCTATCCAAACTATTGACCCTATAAACGTTACAGGGAACAGACCTTTACCTGAAAGAGGAAACATTTTTTTTAAATACATGTCGAAGGGAAGGAAAAAGGTTATTTGATTATGAGCGACATTTTTCGCTTAATAAGTGACCTTTATTTTTGTAACTAAAGGTCTGTTTTATTTGGTATAGCGACCCGCCCTCGCTTCGCTTCGGAAACATTAAATTATATTATTGATAAATGAGTCCCGCGATCTTACTGTCGTCGGTTAATGTACTACCGCGGGCCACGCCGCGGGGCGAAGCTAGTCTAAAAAAAGTAGCCTAAGTTACTCCTAATCAGTGAAAGTCTCGTCAAAATCGGTCCAGCCGTTCCAGAGATTAGCCGGAACAAACAGACAGACAGACAGATAGACAAAAATTGTAAAAAATGTTATTTTCGTGTATGTGCCATATATACCTTATATTCATATGCATGTAGTAAGAAGCGGTTATTTCAATATTACAAACAGACACTCCAATTTTATTTATATGTATAGATGTATGGATTAGTGTCAACAATTCGATGTTTTAATAATAATTGAACTTCAATTTTATTCCATTCAAATAGGTAGTTTTTTTTATTATGATATTTTATCCAAATTTTAAATTTTAAATACTGTTGTACAAAAATGTCATGTTTCCAATTTTTGTTTTAAGGTGAGAGCAGCAGTTTTTTTTCTTTATGTAATATTTAATAAATAAAATGTATTATACTTATAAATTTTATTGCTTTCATTTATATTTATTCATTTGTTTTAATTTTATATTGTCTATTAAACATCATTTATTTTATTAAGCTAGCATTATTAGTTTCCAAGTTTTATAGGTTTCTTTAGGTGACTCGCATTCATTGTTCTCGAGTATATAAATGGGTCTTCTGTAATGTTGCAAAAATGTCGCTTAAACCAAATAGCATTTTATAAATAGACTACCAACGAACAAAATATAAACATCCAAACATAAAAAAATTATAATATATCATATCGACACTTGAAAGGCAAACGTGACTAAGCGACAATAACTGCTTTGTACATAAATGATAGGCAATAACCATATTCGATGCACAAAAAAAAATATATTTCTAGGTCTATTAAAATCATTTCAATCCTACAGCTAGATTCGTTAAAATAGAATTTTTTTCAGGTATTTCAACTTTAAATTAGTCTACTGTAAAGTTCACGCATTGTCGCTTAGTCACGTTTGCCTTTCAAGCGTCTATATGGTACATAGGAGACATCAATCTTGTTTTTAACCAAACTTTACTTCTGTTATGTGGGCATTGAGTTTTTGCGTCTGATATGGCTAGTACCTCTCGGAGTTCTTGTGTCCGGGAGGGTGATCCATAATGGGAAGACAATCGGAGCGACCAACACATACGTCAGCCGCTTACGGAACCCTGAGGGCCACGACATATCCAGCGGAGTCGTGTCTTCCTCCAGGTCTCCTATCTGAAACAAGCAGATATTTATTGCCTTTGTAGGCAGACGAGCGTACGGCCCACTTGATGGTAAGTGGGTACCGTCGCCCATGGACTTCAGCAATGCCAGGAGCAGAGCCAAGACGCTGCCTACCGCTTAATACTCTCCACAAGCCTCGTTTGCGTCATAGCGCTCGGGAAACACCGTGGAAAAAAAAAGCCGGTGCTTTACAGCTAGAGTAGGCATAGCATAACAAAACTCCTAACGCCAGCAAAAACGAAAGGTTTTTGGCCGAAGTCCTCTCGAAGCAAAAGGTATATAATAGGTAATATGAACCATGAAAAAATTTAATCGATCAACCCCATCGTTTCTCCGAACATGAACATTTTCGACTGGTGGTAGGACCTCTTGTGAGTCCGCACGGGTAGGTACCACCACCCTGCCTATTTCTGCCGTGAAGCAGCAATGCGTTTCAGTTTGAAAGGTGGGGCGGCCGTTGTAACTATACTGAGACCTTAGAACTCATATCTCAAGATGGGAGGCGCANATGAAAAAATTTAATCGATCAACCCCATCGTTTCTCCGAACATGAACATTTTCGACTGGTGGTAGGACCTCTTGTGAGTCCGCACGGGTAGGTACCACCACCCTGCCTATTTCTGCCGTGAAGCAGCAATGCGTTTCAGTTTGAAAGGTGGGGCGGCCGTTGTAACTATACTGAGACCTTAGAACTCATATCTCAAGATGGGAGGCGCGTTTACGTTGTAGATGTCTATGGGCTCCAGTAACCACTTAACACCAGGCGGGCTGTGAGCTCGTCCACCCATCTACGCAATATAAAAAGAAGAAAAAAAGAAACATGCATCGATTCAAATCGCTGTCATGTTGTCAGCAGTCTTTCCAGCTTTGTAATCACGTGACATTGGTATGCTTCTACCGCAGCCGAGAAATAAGGCTTTAAGGACCACACATTGAGCTTTTGCGACTTACTCGTCACGAAGACTTAACTTAAACGATCAGTAAAAACTAAACAGCTATTCGGTTTTATTGATTTTATCAAATTGGTTTTTGGAAATTTATTTGAAATGAATGCTTTTTATATGTCTTAGCAGTGCCCGTATTATTCGTAGGCATCTTGATGAGTGAGTTTTTTTTTATTGCTTAGATGGATGGACGAGCTCACGGCCCAACCCACAAAGGAGCCCGTAGACATCAACAACGTAAATGCCGCCACCCACTTGAGACATGAGTTTTGAGCCTTAGTTTATTGTACAACGGCTGGCTAGATTTTCAAATCGAAATTCATTACTGTTTCACGGCAGAAATAGGTAGAGTGGATGGTACCTAGTTGTGCGGGCTCACAAAACGATCTACTACCAATAAGGATCTTGGTATTTCGGTTTCTGATGCTTAAAAACGCTCGAAGGACTTAAGAATATGCGTTGCGTCTGTGCCGATATTCGAATCTCGAATGCATATACAAGGTAAATGAAGATAAAGTCTTCGCGAATTTAAGAACATAAAATTAAAAATATCTAATTTTCGTACTTATCAGATGTTTACGATTGACTTCCACGGTGAAGGAATAACATCGTGTAATAAAAAACAACTATGCAAAATTATAATTTGCGTAATTACTGGTGGTAAGACATGTTGTTAGTCCGTACGGGTAGGTACCACCGCCCTGCCTATTTCTGCCGTGAAGCAGTTTCGGTTCGAAGGGTGGGGCAGCCACTGAATAACGTCTCATCGATATTTAAAAGACTATCGGAAAAAAGAAATGATTACGGAAACTATAACGCTGCGTCAGCGCGTTGATGACGAGAAAGGAGGGCGAATTTCGCAGGAAACTGATCGTCAGGAGCGATGTATACCGAAATAGGCATCGTTATTCGTATGAACGATGCCTAATACGGGAAATGTAAAGGAAATGATACAGACGACACATCACAACGTTCAGATGTCGAAGCGAAATTGGATTCTTTCTCGACGCTGTTATTTGATATGCAAGGGATATTATGTAACTGTTTTTTTTGTAACGAAAATATAATCTTAAAGAGAATGCGTAGTAGCAGGTCCGATCCGGTGCTTATAATTTTTATTTACTATGTTTTAACACGAAGTTTTTGCTCCATTGTGTTCTGTTGAAAATTCACATTGTGATCAGTAATAGATATAGTCAGATGTATGACGCAATGGAGGTTAAAGAGAAAAATTCGGTATGCTTATGTATACGCGTAACCGACGGCAAAATATCGGCTTAACGTGCGCATTCGTAAATATATCAGTCAGTCTGTAAACGAAAATGCCGGCGACTATCCGTCAATTTTAAAAAGCCCGGTCAGCGGTGTGTCGCGTTCCGATCCGGCAGGCTGGTTCTGACCCAGCGGGGTATCCGGGAACACCAGCGGCATCGCCCGGGCGTCCTAGAGGTGGCGCCGCGAGTCTAGTTATAGTGTTGACCGCGGGAAGCCTCTTACTCTGACCGAGTTCTGACCCCGGGCTGATATTGTACGTCAGGTGTAAGAGTGCATGGAGTCGCTTAGTGCGGTAGGGCTCTAAAATATCCTTGGGCCCGCGATATGCTCCCAACATCTGCAGATTGTCAAGTTGCGCATACCACGCGCGCCCTCCAAACGCGGGGACTTTGTAGGAGCCGACAGCATCAATCAACATTCTTAGAGAACACATCGTGTCGCGCTGTACGAGTACATCGTCAATACTGTACGACTTCGAGACGAGAACCTTGCCTACAGGGAAGCACAATATCTTACTACAATATAAAAACGATATGAAACGGAAAAAAAAAACAATAGTAATTGTTATTCTAGAACACCGTGGAATAATGAAACAATCAATCAGATTAGAAGCTTGCTAGCTTTCATTTGAATGTTTTTTCGTCAGGCTAAGATTATCGCGATCTTTGTTCTGAGGTTAGTCATCAATCAGGAGTCTGGCCACCGAACAATGGCAGTCCAGGCCACGTTTCGGTTAAAGGTCGCACTACTATTCTGTGACTAATGACCCTGTTTTTTCCCCTCAGAACACAAGTAACACTTTTTATTTTGACCTTTTTCTGTGCTGTCGGGCTTCAACATGCTGCTATTGAATAGGACACTGTTTGAACTATACTAACCATATACTTTATTGGTATCTGGTATCTTTATTTATTGATATTTTGTGGACTCCGTAATTATTACATAGGTATTCATTTTAATAGTATTAACAAAAACAATAAAAGAACATGTAGTCTATTTCACAGTCCAACTAGTACCAAGATTTCTAAGTATCGAAGTTAATACTTCGACAAATTGATGTTTTTCGGGTCCAATTCTACAAAAACATCAGGACGGTATAATTTGAACCCACGTCTAATAAATATAAGATAGACTCAGGTCTAATCTGTCATGCGTTAAGAAGGTTATTCATTGGGTCTTTCAATATTAATATTACTATCACTACCATCAGTAATTAGATCAATTTAATTTTGCAGGTTTGACTTGCCTTCAATAACTAAACCTTCGTACTATTAGTTAGGCGTTAGTTAAATAGTTGGCTGTTTTGAAGCTTACCTCTTCTATAGCATCTAATTGGACGTCTCCAGCAAGGCCACCGTTCGGCAGGTCTAGAGGCGTCTCCTTCGCCTGCTGACCCTGGGTTGCTGCTGCAGCTGTGTGCTTCGCAGCAGCTGCACCGGCTCCACCCGCTGTCGGCCTCGTTGCTTCCAGCAGTACCTTGAGTGACGCGATCGCATGGAGCTGCGTTGCCTTTTCATCTACTTTACCTGGGGACAATGAAGTATATTATTTATTTATTTACAACAATTCTATCTCTATCTCTTCTCTTTATCACTTCAATCTTCCGCGAGAGGATAATAGATAAAGATTACATAAGAACCAAGCTCTTTTGTTTAAAATTAACCATAAATATCCCTTTAGATCCTTCGTCTGATTGATCCGAGCGCAAAAAAGTTAACATTTGAACGAGAATCTAAGGAACTTCGCCAACGACAATACTGTCCTGTAAACATACTTTTAAAATATTTAGCACATTGCAAATGAAAGTAAATGAGTCGACGGGTCCTCTTTATTTTTCCCTACCTATGCTGATAGTCTTGAGAGGCTATTTCAGCTTCGCCCTAACATGTGAACTCACGGGGCTCAAACCGGAGTGTTGCTAACACTGGCCCTAGCAAGAGCAGTTCTTCGCAGAATCTACCACCGGAGCGGGTCCTCTGATTGACGACAACAGTTATGCAAATGGCACAACTATATCCGATGCATATATTCTTTAAAAACGCACTGTCTATCAATGCCGCGCTTCAGGTAGTAAGGACGAGCTTTGTTCCAACAGCAAGGGCTAGTACATGACGAGATCAAATGCCACTTCGCAAGAAACGTAGGTACAAAATAAACGGAGAACCAATGTTTCTCAGCAGACCCAGATGTGCCATACTTCCCGCCAGATAAAGAGTAACATGGCACACTTTTTAATATAAGCTTCTGAGCCACTGCCAGGATTAGAAGAAGAAACTGTGCTTAGTGAGGTACCGATTTTGACGTAGCATAAAAGATCTTTCGAGCTATTGAGCATTAGCGGTACAGAAGCATATTTGGTTTCATCTTTCAAATGCTTTCGATGCTGCATTAAAAAGCCGATTCCTAAAATGATTCATAAAATTATTATGCCCTTAATAAGATCATAAATAACAGCCAATTTAATTGGCAATATAATTAGCTCAGTGACTTTACTATGGAACTGATCCAGATAGCTAAAGCCTCATTCAGGGTAACCCAAAAAGATTTTATCGTATGTCGATAGATTGCATACAAAATGATCTAGTTATTTGAATGAATTATTATAAAGGTCGTCAACATTTAAACCAATGGATTAATTTTTATTCATCGCATAGACGAGCTAGCAAGATCAGTGCCCGCCTTGCCTTAAATTTATCGGAGCCCATTGAAGCTTGAGGTTTGAGACATATTCCCAATTGGAAATTAAAATTAAAATATAGGATAGGTAATATGTTACTGCCATCTACAGGAGCAATGAGAAAGTAATCGAAGCGAAGCCATCTAGTGGCGGACGCCCGTAAACATTTTTGTTGAGTGCTTGAGTTGCTTAACTATAACTAATTTATGTGTGTTATTTATGGTAATGTTGTGTGTTGACATCTGTAAGCGATAGTAATAGTAGTAAGTTGAAAACTTTTGTTATTATTCCAAGCTCAGATAGTGATTGGTCGGTTTGATGCTGGTGTGCCGATGGAAGATCAGCGCCTCAGTACCGATTGTCTCGGTACTGTTAGGCATTACTGAGCCGGTAACCCTTTCCGAGCCTCGTTATTTTTCTTTTAATGTTTGTTTTATTTTTTGTAATTTTATGTTTGGAATTTTTGGCGCCGTTGCGATGAGATGCTAGGTGCAAAGCTTATTCAAATAAAAGTGGACTGTGTTTAAAGCTGGTTTATTAAATCAGATCAAAGCTAGTACAATTTTACGGGACCGACAATGATTGTGTGTTTTTCGTTGATGCACGTCGTTTTATTACGAGAAAAGTATCGGGAATGGAATATTTCCACTGTTCCTGTCATATTAAAATCTTTTTAATTGAAAACTCCTTGGTTTTAAAAATCGAATACCATTTATTTATTTAAAAAAAGATTCTCGGTCTTGTCACGAGGTTTTGTCAAACTTGTTTAGTCGTTGAGAAAATGGAATTGACTCGAGAAAATTCAAGAGCGATGATTTATTATGACTTTCGAAGTGGTTTAACACAAAAACAGTGTGTTGACCGGATGATTTCTGCATTTGGTGATGAAGCCCCATCCAAAACCACAATTTATCGCTGGTTTGCTGAGTTTCAACGTGGACGTGTCAAGCTCAGTGATGATCCCCGTCAAGGTCGTCCAAAAACTGCAGTCACCCAAGAAAACGTTGATGCTGTGCGTAAGCTGATTGAGGAAGATCGACATGTGACATACCGCGAAATTCAGGCAACTTTAGACATTGGCATGAGTCAAATACAAATAATCTTGCATGAACAATTAGGTGTAAAAAAGTTGTTTTCCCGATGGATACCGCATTCGCTCTGTGAAGAGCAAAAAGCGGCTCGCGTTACTTGGTGCGTCAGAACTCTCGAAAGATTCCACGCAGGATCCTCAAATGCTGTATACAACATTGTATCAGGTGACGAATCCTGGATATACGCGTACGAACCCGAAACAAAAAACCAGTCACGAGTTTGGGTGTTCGAAAATGAGTTAAAGCCAACAAAAATTGTTCGTTCACGGAGTGTTGCAAAAAAAATGGTGGCCACGTTTGTCTCCAAAACCGGCCATGTTACGACTATTCCTCTTGAGGGACAAAGAACGGTTAATGCAGAATGGTATGCTAGCATTTGTTTGCCACAGGTCGTTTCTGAACTCCGTAAAGAGAACTGCAACCGCCGCATCATCCTCCATCACGACAATGCGAGTTCTCACACCGCGCACAGAACAAAAGAGTTTTTAGAGCAAGAAAACATAGAATTATTAGACCATCCGCCGTACAGCCCCGACCTAAGCCCTAATGATTTCTATACTTTCCCTAAAATAAAGAATAAATTGCGTGGACAGAGATTTTCATCACCTGAAGAAGCTGTGGACGCCTACAAAACGGCCATTTTGGAGACCCCAACTTCCGAATGGAATGGTTGCTTCAATGATTGGTTCCATCGTATGGAAAAATGTGTCAAATTTCGCGGAGAATACTTCGAAAAGCAATAAATACATTTTTAAATAGTAATGTTGTGTCACTTCGTTAATTCCCGAAATTTTCAGTGCCCATGTATTACCATGATATATAACTATAATGACATCAATCTATCCAATGACTAAAACTAGGTTCCTTTCACGAATAGTACCCGAAACTCAACTTTGTTTTTATGAAGTTTTCAAAGGCCATACTTCATAATTACATTTGCCTTATCAATTATTTCTCTTTCAGTTTCAAATCAAATAAGCCAACAATTTTAATTCCGGCCGAGAACTAGTTTTTGAATAGGCAAAGTGTATATTAAAAAAGTTGAGCTTCAGCAAATGGACTACGGACCACTTTGGAATGGTAAAAATAGGTCAAACATCACTATAACTTTGTTTTTGTTGAACAATAAACGAACGTTGGCTTATGTTTGCCAAGCACGGCACAACACGTTGGGCCATTGCGGTTGGCAATTGCTGGACGTGGTTTAAAATAATGGTGTGGTGTGAAGAATGGTGGAATGTGGTGGTGGTGTTTTGAATTTAAAAGTATTATAATGGAATTGTGATCTGTTCATGTTTACGATATTCTTAAGCATATTTGAATATAGCATACGACTCACCTTTTTTTTTTTTATTGCTTAGATGTGTGGACGAGCTCACAGCCCACCTAGTGTTAAGTATAGCCCATAGACATCTACAACGTAAATGCACCACACACCTTGAGATATAGTTCTAAGGTCTCAGTAGAGTCACAACGGCTGCCCCACCCTTTAAACCGAAACGCATTACTGCTTCACGGCAGAAATAGTGGTTGCCACCACCTGATGATAGTGGTCACTGTTGGTAATATAACAATATCATATATATTACAAAAGAAACACCGTGGAGCGATGTTTCAGAAGCAGTTGCTGAAACTACAGATTTTTTACATAACTATTGTTTAATAGTTAACATTATTGAAGCGCTGTATCCATACACTTTTCAGCGCATTGTACGCAAGAAACACACTGTAATGCCAGTTTCTAGACGCAGTGATTCTCAACCTTTTTTTTTGTTGCGGCACATATTTAACGATTTCAAAATTTGGCGGCACACAAAAAAAAAAGATAAAAATTATTTACTTACTACAACACACTGCATAAATAGTTTATCAAAAAATTTTAATATACGAAATAAACTAAAATATACTATAATTTTTGTTTTTTGTGGATTTAAATATATATATTCATGTTTCAAATATTTTTCTTTTAAAATGATATAATTTAATAGTATTAACATTATTATATATTCGCAAAATTTGGCGGCACACTTTTGAAATTAGGCGGCACACAAAAGTGCCGCGGAACAGTGGTTGAGAATCACTGTTCTAGAGTAAGGAACCTTTGCATGTTAATGAAATTTAGTCCATTGTGAGATTAGATCGACTAGGTCGTCTAGTTAATAACTGTAATATGGATAGTTAATAACTATATAGATAGTTATTAGACCGTTAATTTATAGCGGTTGGAGTGCGGACATCTTTTGAGTTATTTGTTCTCTACTTGTGTTTGTTATTATAAGATCCCGTCACCGTATTCTTGAATCATTTTCTGAACCCGTGAAGTTCCCGAAAATCTAATTTAAGCTATGTAAAATAATTGGCAGCATGTTTATTAGATGCTATATTTTTCAGAAATTAAAATCAATAATAATTTTAAAATCTCCTTAGATGGTATGGTCATAATTATCCATGATATTATCGTGAGACGGGACGAAGATCATGTGGCGAAGGCCGCATTGGGCTTGCCAGAACAAAAGAAAGGTAGAGGCCGCCCGCCATAGACCTGGTGGTCAAACATCGAAAGATACCTTAAGAAAGGCCAATTGGTAAAACCGACAACCCAGGACAGATCAACCTAGCGCCGTAGAGTGAGGAGACCTGACCCCAGATAATGGGAACAGGGACGGATACAAACAAACAAAAAGCCAATAATAATTTAATATAAAAGTCTAAAATGTTTAGATCGAAATATTAAAACGAGATTCGTTAATTTATTCTTCAAAATACTCTAGCGAAGTTGGATCAAATGTTTGCTTAAATAAATAAAAACGTTGGTCCCTCGCCGTTTGCATAACCGCAAACTTTGGACGTACACACTCGTCGTATAGGTACGTTTGTATTTCAAACCACATCACAGATCTAGAAACTAGATTAACGTGTTTCTAGCACGGTTTTGAATTAAACTGTTTAACTGCTTTGTGTATTGTTAAATCGTATTTGTTATTTTGTGAAATGTGAGACGTTCAATTGTTTCGAACGTTCTCGTGTAGCTTATAACTAGACTTTGGGAATTTTAGTTAAGTCTTCTTGATGAATCAGTTAAGTTTACGTTTCTAGATTGAAATATAAGCACTAAGTTGCTGGCTCTTAGCGATTAGAATTAACGAACAATTGAAGCTACTGCACAGCGTGTTTTGCTTAGCTCAAAAGAGAGAAGAAATTTATAATAAGTTTTAATTTTATTTCTTATTATAATAATATACCCTCTGAGATTATTGTTGATCAAGGAACTATGATAAGCAAACGACTATTTGTATTTTAAATTACGTCAAATAAATATATAAATTCGTAAAATAGTATAATGATTCCGATTACAATAGCCTTGTATAGTGTATGTATGATATAAATATATGGTTTGCGGTCCAGGGAAAGGTTGAGGATACCAGGTCACGAGGAAGATCGCCAATGCAGTGTACTGACCAGACAAAAGCCGTAGTAAATGGCTCATCATCACGACATGAATGCACGAGGAGGACGGCCCTCAGAGAAGAGTGGGGGCGTGTTTTTTTTTCCTACCTATGCTGATGCCTTGAGAGGGCTATTTCAGATTCGCCCTGACGTGTAGGTGAGCTCACGGGGCTCAAACCTGAGTGTTGCTAACACTGGCCTTAACAAGGGTAGCGCAGAATCTACCACCGGATCGGAAACGCGACCCACTGAAAAGATCCGGCGAGAAACCCAATGGGCTGTGTCTATGGGTTAATTTACTCATCGAGCCCTTCGTCGCAAGCGATGGGTTCGACGAGAACGATGACCGGTGCTTGAGGTACCTAAAAGCACCGTTAGTGGATCGGGAGACCGGCGACGTCGACTGCTTTCCATTCTGTCCGCACGATCGGGAATGAAATATTCGTATAATCAATCCACCGAATAGTTTGCGTGTGCGTACCTAATCGTCGTGTTTACGAACTAAAATCACGTAGCGTATAACTTCAAAAACGTATAAAAATCCAGCTCGGCTTCCATTATCGGCGTCTATTAGAATATTAACCTAAATTCAAGATTTTCCTGTACTCGAAGGGATGTAGGGCGACCAAACTGCCGGCCCTGCCTTGACCCTTGAGTTCGGAGCGCCCTATCGATTCCACCTTACACTTTCGCTTGGAATATTAAGCGTGTAAATTTTTTGGTTCTGTTTCGTTTAATACTGTTTTATTTATTTTTTTGTGCACTTTGCTTCTTTTGCATTGTTCGTTGTTGTATTTATGCATTTTGTGTTTGCACGGCTTTCACTGATAACACGTTTAGTTCATCTACCTAATTAAAATAATGCCAACGAAACTTCTCTAATTGAACAAATAAAAACTTCGACTCAAAAAAAAACAAAAGTCAATATAACCAGTCAGATATTGATAAGATTTACGCGGAAGCATCAGCTTTGAGATAAAAAAAAGAATCACATAAATCGGCTCACCTACAAAAATGTTTTTTATTGCTTAGATGGGTGGACTAGCTCACAGCCCACCTGGTGTTAAGTGGTTACTGGAGCCCATAGACATCCACAACGTAAATGCGCCACCCACCTTGAGATACAAGTTCTACGGTCTCAAGTATAGTTACAACGGCTGCCCCACCCTTCAAACCGAAACGCATTACTGCTTCACGGCAGAAATAGGCAGGGTGGTGGTACCCACCCGCGCGGACTCACAAGAGGTCCTACCACCAGTAACACTCAAGAGTAAACAGTTCAATTGGGAATCTTTTTGAAGTTGGCTAATAAAATCAATCATTCACTTTAGAAATTGAAGTGTTGTACTAGTGCCTATTATTGAATACTCGAATTTCGGGGATAAATACTCGAGCCTAAAACTGTTATTCACTTCGAGAATACGAAGTCAGGGAACAAGTATTGACCCGTGATAAAGGTTTGACGGACAAAGGCCAAGGTAGATCAAAGTTGCTCGTTCACTGACCGCGTGTATCGATTCAATGACTTTGATGAGCCCTTAATTACTATACGAGTGTGGTTATACGGTTTAATATGCTTATTTTTAGGGAAAAAGAGGAAACAGAGACCATTTTATATTTAGAATCGATTGGAACATAGAATTTTTTGTCATGCGTGTGGATGGGATTTAATTTTTATTGTAACACGAGGTCATAGGCATTGCAGCGTAAATGCTGGACATTTTAAGGTGTGTATTCGAAATATTAATTGTGTAACGACTGTCGTAACGTTGAATAGCATGATTTCTTTGTGGCAGAATAACCAATGGCAAACCCTAAGCAAAACACTATAATACAAATTGAGGATAATAATAGCGGACCCGACAGACGTTTTCTTGCATACACCAAATGAATGAATGAATGCATACACAAAAATTCATTCAAGTCGAACCAGCTGTTTAGTTGCAGTGTAGATAAATAACCTAGATACCGACTGCAGCGCCATTTGCCGGGCTGATTTGTAAATTGAAATCAGTCTCAAATCCACCTGATGGTACACAGAAAATTTCATTAAAATCGGTCCAGCCTTTTAGGAGGAGTTCAGTGACAAACACACGCACAGAAGAATTATATATGTAACCTCTATATGATTTATGACATAAAGAGGTTAAGTGACATAAATGTTAATTTGAATATTGAAACATTAGAAGAAGGAACGTAAGAAATATAAAAACATTTTGAATTGTAAAATATATAAAAAAAAACATAAAAACTGGTGAAGCAATAGCTTTAAATGTTGTTCCTCTTTATAGAGCAACTCAATTTGTGCCATAGTTTTACCCTAGTAAACTTTATTTTTATGTGAATAAAATAATAAAATAAAAAAAGATTTATCGGAATCGTAATTATTTAGTTTGTCTGAATGCGCATGCTACCTTATGTTAATAATACTGGCATTACAAAAGCACGTTAAGGAACCGCCAATTCAATGAACGAGAATACAGTTACGTTACATCCATCGATTATTTAAAAAATAAAATTTATATAATCAAATATGCTCTATTACGTTGTGTATTAATTGTATGTATATTTACGGATATATGTGTGTATGTATGTGTACATATATGTATATATATGTATATGTATTTCACTGGATTAGTACACCGCGCGTAGTTTGTTTCCAAATGATTCTTGTCCACCTGATGGTTGTCTGGAAAAGATCGCTCTTAGCGATAAGACCGCCAATTGTACTTTTTTGTATTTAATGTATCGCACTGTTTATTTGTTTTTTGGTGTACAATAAAGATTACTCTCTCTCTCTCTCTCTCTCTCTCTCTCTCTCTATTGTTGACAATCGAAATTTAACTAATTTAACAAACATTGTAATACAATAATTAAAATTAACTTAGAATCGAATTTCCGATGGCAATTGAGTAAGGAAGTAATGGAATACTTGGAATACTTATATGAAACGTAAGATAAAGTACAAATGGGCGCTGTTTTTCCTGCGGTTCCATAAAAAGGGTCTCCACCAGTTAACTGTCATTTAAAACATTATTTTTATCACACAAGTAAGAATAGTATAGTAATTCAATTGAACACACATATCTGTGTCTAGACTGTGAGGGTAGAGGTAAGGAGAACCGTCTCTGTGTGTATAGTGTCCGTTAAAATCTGCTAAATAAGGGTGGCGCTACAGTAGCAACCGGGTAAATTTAAAAAAAGGCGCTGAAAGTTATAAGAATAAAATAGAGAAATAAAAAAGAACGAAAGAACTGTAAGCACTACAAAATCACAAAAAGTATTTTATTTAAAGCTGATAATGCACCACAGCAATATAATTTTAGGTTATATTGACGCAATTAGTTTGAACTACGTAAACATGTGAGGTCTTGTATATTACACTGTCACTAACTACTCTACTCATTAAATATATTAAAGTTCCTAACTCAGCATACTTCAATCAGTTAACAACTGCTCAATTCATATCATACCTATGCTAGCGCCATTGTGGAGGATTTTTGAACTGGTATTTAGTGCCGAATGTGGGACACTTTTTCAAGCTTCTCCCATATGAGACGGTTGTCCTTGCCTCTACCCTCCGTCTAGACATTCCAACCACAAGCAAACTTACCAGGGTAAATTGGCATTTCCACAGATTCATAATACACTCTTGACAAAGACACACTTCAGATTTGACAGCTGTCAAAATAGCACACAAACATCAAAAGCGGGAACGCTGACATGCGATGCCCGATGACAGCGATGAGGACGGAGCAATCGCAAGATCTAGTAAAATAAAGTACGGCAATAAACAAATAAAATATTTAGTACTTTAAATTACTAAAGCCCGAGAAAGCTCTTTTCTTGGTGACGGCTTCTGAGTGACTTCAGATCTTCGACATTGAAAGCGGGACGGTTGATGATGATTAAGAGCAGTTCTGTTTACATTCACTTCTACAAGCTATGAATTTGAATCACAAATTAATTAAGTAACAATTTTTAACAGAAATCTCCAAACGCTTGAAGGAGGCTACACGTGATGCTAAGGCTGGCTGGCACTTTGCCCAGAGAGTGAGTCTGGCTGTCCAACGAGGCAACGTAGCCAGTATATAGGGAACTGTGCCTCCTTCAAGCGCATTGGAAGATTTGTTCTACTGTGTGAGTTGATTTATGTTAAATTATTTTGATTTGTTATATTGTAAAATAAAAATAAAATAAAAAACCGAAATAAAGTCACAATTAATTTTATTATAACTGGGCTTCTGTAAATAATAAATATCGAGGGGTATCGAGGCTATTTGGTTTAAGCAAAAAAAATTTCAACTTTATAGGAGATTCATTTAAAGTATAAAATTTGGAAAAATTATCTTAACAAAAAACCTTTTTTAGTTATTTTAATGGAGTAAATTTAATTGAAGTTCATTTAAAAAACATCGAACTGTTGATGCTAATACCATATGTATAAAAATGAATTGCTGTTCGTTAGTCTCGTTAAAATTCGAGAACGGCTGGACCGATTTGGCTAGTTTTGGTATTTGTGGAAGTCCAGAGAAGGTTTAAAAGGTAGATAAATATGAAAATGCTCGGAATTAAATAAAAATAACAATTTTGTTTTTCCTTTGATGTGTCCCCCGTCGGACGGATTCCTTTTGTTTGTTTTAAGTTTATTTTATCTAAAAGTTTAGGTCTTTTATTTATTGATTGAGGCACTACGAAGTCTGCCGGGTCAGCTAGTACCAAATAAAACGAACCTTTAATTACAAAGATAAATGTAGCGTATTAAGCGAAATGTCGCTCAAACCAAATATGTAATAGCTTTTCACCCCTGGATAAAGTGCATACATATCGACGCTTGAAAGGCAAACGTGACTAAGCGACAATAACTGCTTTGTACAAAAATGATAGGCAATGACCATATTCGATGCGCAAAAAAAAAATATATTTCTAGGTCTATTAAAATCATTTCAATCCTACAGCTACTAGGTAGATTCTACTACAGCTGGATTCGACAAAATAAATTTTGTTTTCAGGTATTTCAACTTTAAATTAGTCTAGTGTAAAGTTCACGCATTGTCGCTTAGTCACGTTTGCCTTTCAAGCGTCGATATGTATCGTCAATTCCAACATATAAGACCGGTATATTACTTAAAGTTGTTATAAAATAATAATATATTTACTGGTAATATGTGCATATTAAATGATTGCAAGTAATGTTGGAAAAATATTGCATTTCAATCGCTCAACAAAATTTTTTTTATTTTTTTTTTTATTTATTTATTTATGTACACACAGAAAAGATGACATAGAGAGTAATAGGAAAATTATGTACAAAGGCGCTGCTTATTTCTTTAAGAAATCTCTACCAGCAGACCTGCGAGAGGATTATGAGAATAATAATTAAAAGTGATGAGTGTGTGTAAAACAAATAACACATAACTAAAATAACAAATACAACATGAGAATTATATTATTTACTAAGTGAATTTTGTTTTCTGTTTAAATTAAGATTGTGGATTAAACTCTATATGGCTTCGCAAACGGTTACCTAATACCCCGTATATTTTAAGTGTGATCTTATTCGTGAGAAATTCCTGAAACACATCAAACGAACGCTTTTGTCTGCTTACCTTTGATCTCGACTCATCCACGGAAGTGGCGAAGGCTTTAAAATATTCGGGATTGTGCGGCTAACACGTGGTTACATGGTAAATACTTGGCGTGCCAAAGTGAGTTCGGTGCCAGTACCTTTTGCCAGTTTTGGCGGAAACACGCTATTATTCACAGCGCGAACTCGGACATAGTTGATTTGTGTGCGGTAATATAACTTCGCCATTACATAATTTATTTGAAGGAATAATTTACTATTTTAATAATAATGTTAGCAAATCAAAATCTTGTTTTCGTTGGACTTACATATCAGATTTAACGTAGTCTAATAAGTTAGGTGATTCATTGTTACAACACACGATTATCTATATATTAATACGTGAAGTAAAAACTTTGTATCCGTTTTTACGAAAATTGCGCGGACGGAGGAGTATGAAATATCCCACACTTATAGAGAATATAGAGAAGGAGTGCAAAATCTTAATATTTAAAAAAATTATGCATAAAAAATACATTGAACCAATAAAAAAAAACATTACACACACTACTATGTATTTGACACACACACGCATGCATACTATATTTTTATTGTCAAACTTTTCTTAGCTGTGGTCAAATTGAGAATGGATTAAATATTGTTTGTCTTTATTAATATTTGCTTGTTTACACTACATAAAGTGTAATCTTGGCGAAATCTGTGAATAAAGAATTATAATAATCTTTGACAATAGAACCTTTTTAATGTTCAAACTTATAATTTCAATTAATTATAGTCGAATATCGACTACTGCGGGACCACTAGTTATTTATTTATTTATTTATTACACTTCATGTAAAATTTACATTGGCGGACTTAATGCCTAAGGCATTCTCTACAAGTCAACCAAAGGTAGTGCAGAGTGGATAGTGGTAGGTGCAATGAAATTTATATTAAGTTACAAAAAGTATATACATACACATATACATACACATACATACACACATACATGTATACATAAAGTATAGTATATTGTGTATTTAGTGTGAGCGAAGCAGCGTGCGTACCTAACTCACCATCGTGCATCGGATCGATGGTGTGTATCATGAGCTGCAGAAGACCGTGGCGGAACTTGGCGGCTGGCGGCGGCGGCTTACTGGGCCCTGGCATCGGTCCGGTCGCTGCCGACGTGCCCACCGATGTTTCGCTCGACGTCGTTGCGTTGCCGTGCTGTTTATAAATGAACTGTGGTTAGATTTTGAACTTCGACGGTATTTACAAATCGTTTTTTTTTTCGAGGCCTAAGCTAGTAGAACGACACATACGCATCCGCGTCGAAGACGTTTGGCCAAAGATTTTACTCAACGTAGGGAGTACTGAAATAGGTCTATAGTTAGAGGGGTCATCAGTACTACCAGATTTAAAAAGAGGAATCACTTTACTATGTTTCATTAAGTCAGGAAATACACCACACTTAATACAATCATTAAAAATACTAACAAGATGAGAAGCAATAATGTCTATTACAGACTTCAAAACCTTTACTGATATTCCCCACAAGTCAGCTGTATTTTTTACATTAAGGCTATGAAAACTTTTTATTATATGGCTTGAATTAATTTTCTTAAATTTAAAAATTTCATTACATTTGTTGACATGGTATGCAATAATATTTCAGCTGCTGTGGGGGATGAATTTAGAGAAGTGGTAGTTGAAAGTGGAATGTCAGAGAAAAACTTTTCAAAAGCATTAGCCACATCTTCATGACTAGTTACCAATTTATCGTCTATTTTTAATGTGAATTCTTGATGGCTATTTCTGACTTTTCTACTTTCTCTACCAATGATGTTCCAAGTCATCTTTATCTTGTCAGGGGCATTTTTTATTAAATCACTTAAATGTAAAGATTTTGCCGCTAAACAAACTTTTCTAAATAGTTTTGAATAGTTCCTGACATATTGATGAAATGTTTCATCATTATTATAAACTTTTTCAGAGTACAGATCATACACATTTTTTTTTACTTTTGTACACTCCGGTGGTGGCCCACTCGCTGAACACCGTTTTGTTTTCTAATGTTACAGTTTTAGGAATAAATACATCAGTAAAGACCAAATTAATTCTCTCAAACATATTCTGGTATGATAAATTTGGGTTTTGGTTATAAATAATTTCTGAATGTTCTTGCTTAATATTATTTCTAAACTTCTCAATTCGTTTTTTATTAATATGAACAATCACAAGAGTATTTTTATCTTTAGAATTCATAATAGATTCAAAAGACACAAATTGTCCACTATGGTCTGATGTTAATTGATTAATAATTTTTTTGTTAATCGGTGTTACATTTGTAAATATGTTATCTAAACATGTTGCCGATGTTGTTGTTGTCCTAGTAGGCTCTAGAAATAAGTTTGGGAGGTTATATGACTTTAACTCCTAAGCTCCTAATATTATTCAAAAATATTTTTTCATTCTATGTAAATGAAGTCGCGGATAAAATTCAGCGTTATGCCAAAGTAACTATTCCACGCGGACGAAGTCGCGGGCAAAAGCTAGTTTTAAAAAATAATGGTAGTCGCCTGCGGGATTTGAACGCTAGTCGTATCGATCGATACGAGTGCACCTAGCGTCTTATCCCTAAGGCCACGATGACTTCTAATTAACATTTATTTATAACTTTTATTTCATTGGTACAGAAATAGCGTAATAATAGTGTTCCAAGAAAATTTTTGTTCTTATTATTTTGCTTATTTTTTTCTAACTGTTCTAGTAACCTCAAGGGGTTATTCTAGATTCACCGAACTAATAGGTGAGCGCAAACCTGACGTTGTCGCTAACACGAACCCTAGCAAGAGTCGTGTTTCGCAGAGTCTATACCACCGGATCGGAAACGCGACCCACTGAGAAGATCCGGCGAGAAATTCAGTGGGCTAAAAAAATGAGAGACAATACAAACTGAAAATCGCTAAGTGCTTAGTTTTTTTATCGAAACTTCTTAGTTCCAAAATGAAAAAAAAAAACGATCAAATATTATGGTAATTAGAATTTTCGTAATATTTTTCATTCGACAAATACGCGATCCCGTCCCTAATTAAGCGAAACGGGCGGGCAATCGAAGGGCACTCTCTGACACGCTTCGCGAAATCACTTCAAAAGCAATCATGTCCATCGCGAAGGCACGTACTGAGGACGAAAATATTTACAAAATTCGTACATATTTTCAATTGCCGACAAATGAATTTACTGGTGGTGGGACCTCTTGCGAGTCCGCGCGGGTAGGCACCACCACCCCGCTTATTTCTGCCGTGAAGCAATAATGCGTTTCGGTTTGAAGGGTGGGGCAGCCGTTGTAACTATACTTGAGACCTTAGAACTTATAACTTAAGGTGGCATCTAAGCAAAAAAAATATTTTCAAGTAAGCATTGCGACAATCATAAATATTATTTCGTAATTCCGTCATCATACTGTTATTAGCAGCTTCTGAGAAAGCTGTTACGCATTCCTTGGACAGCTATGAGAACCAATGTCTCCATCCTCGAAGAGCTGAAGGTCACCAAGCGCCTGTTGACTACGTGCCAGGAAAGGATCCGGAGTTTCTCTGGGCACATAATGCGATCCAGATTGCACAGCCTGGAGAAACTCATCATTCTCGGACAAATGGAGGGGAAGCGCGCTAGAAGAAGAGCGCCAGCTAGATGGGTGGACCAACTCAAGGAGGTGACTGGAGGCCAGATACAGGGAGCGGTACATATGGCGTAGAACCGGACCGTGTGGAAAAAATTGACATACAGTCACGATCCTCAGCATTGAGAGAACGACCCGAAAAGAAAAGAACTGTTATTAAGCTCGCTGCTTTTAGTGTTCGGTGAAGGAACTACTCATCATCACCATCAGCCCACAGTCGTCTTCCGGGACGTCCTCCTGGACTCCTGGACATAGGCCTTTCCCAATCCACACCACTGAGCCCGGCCTTCGGTTCTCTACACCCATCTTTTACCGGCCACGTTTCGGAGGTCATCGCACCACCTAGCCAAGGGGCGTCCCAAGTTACATTTTCCGCTGTACGGTCGAGAATCCGTCTACTCCAGCGAACGTCGGTTTTAATTCAAGAAACCACTCGCTACTTCCTGATTCCGTCCCTGTTCAGACTGATGGGAAACACTCGTGAAACGTGCAAACCAATAACTCAACACCTCTATAGCAGGCCGCACTTATTGGACGTAATTTGCTTTACGAGTTCGGAAACGAAGCGATTTCGAATTTTTACGTAATAAGAGTATTTCGCATTCGCTAATTTTGACGGAATTTAATGTTGCTTGTTTTTTTTTGTTGACACAATCAGTTTAGTTGTGAGTGGTCACCGCAACCAAGTCAATGCCGAATGAAAATAAGGATCGATTAAAATCTCTTTTTAGGTTTTGCCTGCAAAAAATCTTATTAACTTGTTTATGAACATTCAAGTGAATTGATGTATCTTACAAGCCTCAACATGTAATCGTAAGATATTTATTGTGTTGTAAATTCGTTATTCCTATGTGTTATTTTGTAAAGAAAACAGATTTCCATTGTAGTTATTTTATTTTCGTTTCATGACTTTATATCTTAACATATATAATTCTTCAGTCCGTATGTATGTTACTCGACGTATTTCTGGCGGTGGTGTCTTCCTAAGCCGCTGAACCGATTTTGATGAATTTTTAAGCTATTGCATAGCTTTTATCGCGGGCTGTGAGCGCGGCCACCGAATCAAGAAATTCCGTAACGAAAATAAAACCTAACCATAAATCATGGAAAGTCTGCCCATCTCTCTCTCGGGCGGTCTAGCCTAAGAGTGTTACAGTTAATGTTTTGCTTTTGTTTTATAAATATAGCGTGGTATTATTTTATTACTGTTTTTAATTTTAAATTATTGTTGTCTTATTATAATTGTATAAGTTGATAAAAAATGCTATTTGCCTTTGTTATGTTTTTGTAAAAAAAAACGTATTTAGGCCAGGAAGTCTATCAGGTCCGCTAGTTTTGTGTATAGTAATAATAATAATTTCATTTTATTGCGTTTGTGTGGAATGTGCGTGTAATAACCGGCAATTTGTTGACTTATCATTTCAATCGGACATTAGGAAGCGATTAGGGCCACCATGAATACAGTTCGCGGCAGTTTAATATTTAATGATCTTTATAGGAGCATTAGCTTCTTAAAGAGGATAATTTTAGGGTAACGCGATTATGTATTTCTCCTTTTTATATTTGGTTGAAACGTGCAGTACAGATCACGGCTCATCTAGTATTGGGTTGTTATAGGAAATTAAAGCCTAACTTGAAGGCAGTCACCCTTGAGATATGAGGTTGGAATATATTGTATTGCTGCTTCGTCTATCAAACCGGTACGCATGAGTACTTCATCTCCGAGATACGTTAGCTGGTGATAATCACTAGTGCGTACCTCATAATACGCACGAGTAAAAATGCAAATTTAGAAAATTTTGAATATTTTGTTTTTTATGGACGTAACAAACTTATTTGAGGTTCGTATTTCTTTGTGAAAATTGGTACCCGCCTGTCAAATACTAGAAGTCTACCGTTTTATAGAAGGTTTTTTGTTTTGAATCAGTCTCTTATATAGATTTTTTTTATTTGAAATATTTTTTTTGAATTAGTCTCTTATATAGATTTTTTTTATTTGGAATATTTTTTGTCATTACAGTCCCTTTCCGATATTTAATAAAGTAAACAGTTTTAATTATAAAGAAAATTAAATGAAGACAGTTAGTTCTAAGTACAAAAATTGTCTAGAAAACTTTACTTTACTTTACCAACTTCTTCATATGAGACATCGCATGATATAAATTAAACGACAAATCAAACCACACATAACGCGCAACCTTTAACCACATATGACGTCAGATGTTGCTTCCAATTTGAAGAGTTGTTAAAGCACTGCACACTTGTTACTTGATTTCATATATCAACATGCATTTCGTTCACAGTGTCATTCAGACCTGATTGACCTCAATCAGTTGTCTATGCAATAAAAATTATACCCAGCTGATACTTTTGGTCCAACTGTGGCGGGTAGCCATCACAGAATACAAGATATTTGACAGATGCCAGAATCTCGCTTACGACATTTTCAAGATAAACTTGTATATATATGTATTGTATTGTATATATACAAGATCCGAACAACATTCGAACCGCCGGTCTACCGAGCAATATCACCCGGTCGGTGGAAGATCTTCCTTTCGTCGTTATATCTACACCAACAACTAATATTTGGTTCACTGTTACCAGCCAACGCATGGTACGAGAACGCTAGTTGAAATTCTCTGCAGGCTCTCTTCAAGCAATAATTAAATTTAAAAAAAAAACCCGCCACCAACCACCCTAATAATTTTTATCTTAACGATCATACAGTAATGAATCCAGCTTAAACATATACCACATTAGACTTACTATTTAAATACTTTTCTAAATTTAATAAAACATTACGTTTTCATCACGATGTTCCATCATCAGTCCACAGTGGTCCAATGCTGGACCCAGGTCTCTCCCAATTAACACCACTGTGTTCAATCTTCCGTTCTATTCATCCATTTCTTGACGGCCACTCTTCGCTTCATTTAGCTGGGAGCATCCCACACTATGGGTCCCCCACTTAAATAGCAGTCTCCTCCATCGATCGATCGCAATGCTTAACACAATTAAAGTAACAATAATACGTAAATACACTTATTCTATAATTACGGTTAGCTCGCCCGCTGTCTAGGATTTTCTAAATAACTAATCAAGAAAACTATTTTATGAAACCGCCCACTAAATCATGCTCTAAATTTAAAACTATTCATATGACATTATTGTTATAATATAGTATTAATAAAAACTGGGAACAAATCATGTACGGTCATCCGATCACATATTAGTCTTCCTGGTTTTTTTATTTATTGCTTAGATCGGTTAACGAGCTCACAGCCCACCTGGTGTTAAGTGGTTACTGGAGCCCGTAGACATCTACAACGTAAATGCGCCACCCACTTTGATATATAAGTTCTAAGGTCTCAGTATAGTTACGACGGTTGCCCCATCCTTCAAGCCGGAACGCATTACTGCTTCACGGCAGAAATAGGCGGGGTGGTACCGTCCGGACTCAGAAGAGGTCCTACCACCAGTAATTACGCAAATTATAATTTTGCGGGTTTGATTTTTATTGCACGGTGTTATTCCTTCACCGTGGAAGTCAATCGTGAACAATTGTTAAGTACGTATTTCATTAGAAAAATTGGTACCCGCCTGCGGGATTCGAACATCGGTGCATCGCTAGATCCGAATGCACCGGACGTCTTATCCTTTAGGCTACGACGACTTCAGTACTCTCCACAAGCCTCGTTTGAAGAAGGACTTCTCTTAGCGCTCGGGAAACACCGTGGAGGGGAGCTCATTCCAAAGCCGGATGGTACGTTACAAAAAATAACTCTGGAAACGCACTGTGGATGATCGCAGTGGCTCCAGTTAATATGGATTTAATTGTGGTTTTCTTCATTTTTCATCTTTAAAAGAGAAACGACCTAGCTCTCTTTGTCTTTTCCTTCTCTCCACGGTCGAGTGGTTCGCGAGACTCTCTGTCTCTTTTCTCACTCTCGCTCTTACTAAATTGTATCTTTAGCCTCTAGCCGTAACGATTCCGTCGCGAGTTATGTTTTACTCTCAACGCACCTAAAGAAGTTTCACTTCAAAAAGATTTGTTAAATATAATCTTAAAACGAACTGGACACTCAACTGTACTATACACTACATACCATATATTTGACGCACACACGCATGCATACTATTTATTGTCAAACTTTTCGTCTTTGGTCAAATTAAGAATAGATTAAATATTGTTTGTCTTTATTAATATATTTTTATAGTGTAGCCTTGGCGAATTTTTTTATTATAGAAGTATAAAATACAATCAAAAAAAAAAAAAAAACTGTACTATTGATACTATAAGCTTCCATACTCTTAATACTTAATAGTTATGAAATAGAATTTATAGAAAACTTTACGGCTATTATGACAATATCAAAATTTCGACGAATAACCAACCTTAGTCGACCGTGTGACCACAAAGAATGGTTGGTATTCGAATTCCGAAATGACGAAAAAAAATTTTTTTTTTTATTGCTTAGATGGGTGGACGAGCTCACAGCCCATGTGGTGTTAAGTGGTTACTGGAGCCCATAAACATCTACGACGTAAATGCGCCGAACCAACTTCAGATATAAGTTCTAAGGTCTCAAGTATAGTTAGAACGGCTGCCCCACCCTTTAAGCCGAAACGCATTACTGCTTCACGGCAGAAATAAGCAGCGCGGTTGTACCTACCCGCGCGGACTCACAAGAGGTCCTGCTACCAGTAATATAATGAAACAATAAATAAATAAAAAACAGAATAAATAGTAAAAGTAGTTTTAAATAAAAACCACAAATCTTTCTAGCTTAACACAGGAGCACGAGGCGACAGTAATGAACTTAGAGTATTAAACTGAACTGAAAGAAAAAAGATTAAATAAAGTTGCAACACTATTCCTTCGAAACCGAAAAGCTATCAACTTTTCAAACGAAATCTCATTTCGCCCAGGCTTTTATTCTCGAGACAGCGTTCAGCTTAACACACACGTCCAACTAGTTTAAGCTCCCAACTTAATCGTAACTTAACTAGATTTAAGAGAGCGCAGTATTAAACTGAAATGTCATTATCTTTTCTCATTTCACGAGTCTCGTGCGACTTACACTGCTGTCTATATTCTTCTAACTTTATTTAATTATCTTTTCGTAGCTCTGCGATTCAGCGCGTCTTACCGACAATTCAGCGCTTGATAATTTAACACAATTTGTATCTGCACCAGATGTCAGATGTTATTAACATTATTCGATCAAAAAAGATTTCACGTTTATTTTTATTGCATTAATTTGAACAAGACTTGGCGTTATTTTCTTCTAATATATTAATAATGTTAAGGTTAAAAACTTTAATAAAATACGCTTCAACAACAACGGCATATAATAATTTAATCTTTTTTTTTTATTCTGTTGATCCCGGTCAGGGTATCAAAGCGATGTTAAAAAAGGATTTTATTATTATTGACTAGAAGTGAGGTGGGTAAAAAAAGGAAAGAAATTACACAGAACTCGCCCAAATATATTTCACTGAATTAACCAAAACTTCTAATAAAATGATTTCAATCTACTATTAAGTTTCAAACATGTTTGAACGAGAACCGCACGTACGAACGCCACGAACAAAAAAGGGCGAAGGCGTTTTTTCTCTACCTATTCTAATAACCTCGAGGGATTATTCTAGATTCGCCGAGCTTGTAGGTGAGCTCACGGGGCTCAAACCGGGAGTGTTGCTAATACTGATCCTAGCTAGAGCAGTGCAGCGCAGAATCTACTACCGGATCGGAAACGCGACCCACTGAGAAGATCCGGCGAGAAACTCAGTGGGCTGTGTCTATGGATTAATTTACTCGTCGGCCCTTCGTCGCAAGCGACGGGTTCGACGAGAATGATGATCGGGGGCGAAGGCGCAGCGAGGGACCGTTTTTATAGTGTAGTGCTGGCTCTCGGTTGGGGGTTGCCTGGACTCGGTAATAGTATTATCATCGGCCCTTGATGCATTTGCAAGTTTTCAAGTTAATCATACGACTTGAAGTCGCTGAAAATGATCTTCGAAGATTCGTACAGACGTCAAACAAACACACACACCAAGCTAATAAGATCGTATTCAAATATAAACGTCGGTAACATTAATTGTCTGTTCGTGTTCTGTTTTCACGCTTTTTTGAATCGAATGAGTGAAACCTTACACTGTTATTGTTGACACTTCAGGGAACTTCTAGCACCAATAACCTACGAAAAATGTCAAAGACACTATTACGCGTTAGTCGTAGAGAAGGCCGGTTTTCAATAGGAAAATTATCAAAGAAAATATGTGGCGGTAGCCATCACAGAACACAAGATATTTGACAGATGCCTGAATCTCGCTTACGACATTTTCAAGACAAGCTTGCATATATACAAGTTCCGAACAACAACATTCGGACCGTCGGTCTACCGAGCAAATATCACCCGCTCGGTGGAAGATCTTCCCTTTGTTGTCTAAGCCTTCCCAAACTGATGACCCCGACGTGATGTGAACACGCAACCTTCTGATTCATCATACAATACAACGCATATTAGTAGGTAGCGGCTTGGCTCTGTCCCTGGCATTGCTGACGTCTATGGGCAACGGTAACCACTCACCATCAGGTGGGCCGTATGCTCGTTTGCCTAAATGGGCAATAAAAAAAATGTTTACACTGATTATATGCTTCAGATAAATAAATAAAAGCATACACCGACTTTCAAGTTAGAAACACATTTTGTTTTTTATCAATTCTGTATAATTATTATATAGAATATTAATTTAACCAATACTTATTTCTTGCTTATATAATAATCACCGCGAATAGTGTACTAATTCTTTGGAGTCCCGGTGGAATGAGTTCCGAACAATGAATTCACCGCGAAATCTCCGGAGAAAACTTACCAGATGTTTATAGATGTTATGTCGGTGCAGTATTATGTGATATTATAATCGTTCGGACGATCGGACGATGGTATTTATGTGCGTGCTACGGCTTTTATCTCTAAATAATATAAAAAAACGGGCACGCGGCAGAGATGCGAATGTTGAGATTGATGTGTGGAGTGACAAGAATGGATAAGATAAAGAATGAGTATATCAGAGGAATATTTCTTTTTTTTTATTGTCTTTGTAGGCAGACGAGCATACTGCCCACCTGATGGTAAGTGGTTACCGTCGCTCATGGACGTCAGCAATGCCAAGGGCAGAGCCAAGCCGCTGCCTACCATAAAGTACTCTTCGCAAGCCTCGTTTGAAGAAGGACATGTCAGAGCGCTCGGAAAACACCGTGGAGGGGAGTTCATTCCACAACCGGAATGAAAGTGTGAAAGTAGCCCCGGTAATCAATAAATTAAAGAGCGGACGGTTAGCGTGGTACGGACATGTGATGCGTAGAAATAAGATGAATGTGACTAGGAGATGTATGGAAATGGTAGTGAAAGGTAAAGGGGGAAGAGGTCTACCAAATAAGACATGGATGGAGTGTGTGAATGACGATATGAGAGAGAGAGGAGTGAGTGTTGAGATGGCGGCTGATAGAAGAGAATGGAAGAGAAAAATTAGCTATGCCGACCCCACCTAGTGGGATAAGGTGGAGAAAAAGAAGAGTATAAAACAAAGCTTTCTTCTCTACACCGCGTGATTTATTTTGACACCGTTTTCACTAATAGGAATAGCGATAAACAATTAATGTTTTTGTATGTCATTTGAAATAATGATAAATAAAATGGTTGAATTATGACGGTACTATGACATAAGGTTACTGGTGGTAGGACTTCTTGTGAGTCCGAGCGGGTAGGACCCTGCCTATTTCTGTCGTGAAGCAGTAATGCGTTTCGTTTTGAAGGGTGGGGTGGCGTTTTAGCTATACTTAAGACCTTAGAACTTATGTCTCAAGGTGGGTGGCGCATTTACGTTGTGACGTAAAAAGTGCTGTGTGTGTAAAAAACAAAGAGTGTTTCCGTCTGCGTGCATGGCCAACGTTGGCTAAATCTTAAGAGAAAGTGTACTTCACGCGGCTGAAGATGGAGGCACAAAGGTAAAGATATAATTAAATAAATAATATAATATAAATATTTACTAACAATCACGCCACGTTAACTGGTCCCGTGCTAAGTTCGTAAAGAACTTGTGTTACAAGTACCAGATAACGGAAATAAATATAATATTTTTATTATACACATACATATATTTAATATACACCCATAATCCTGGAAAGACATTTATATTTATCATACAAATATCTTCCCTTAGCGGGATTCGAACCCGCGACCCCCTTGTGTAGTGACCATGTCACTTACCACTACACCAGACGGCCGTTAATTCAATAATTCAATTAATTCAATACGGTATTAACACTAATCTTTAAGAATAGATCTTTTAAGAATAGGTCCTATGAAGTTGCTGTTTCACAGTACTGGCTATTCGAAGCGTAATTTATGTATGACAGGCAATAAATTCTAAACAAAGATGAATTTTATTTAAAATATATGGAATTTTATTTTACAATTCAGTCATTTGTTTTATTGATTAGCGTTTTGCTTTCATTACATTTGTGGCTTTTTCATCAATATGAATACGACGAATTGGTAGCAATTCCGCACACAAACGGCTCGCAATATTAATGACGTGTGCGGAGTTGAACACTACAAACGAATGCGCGACTCGATATTGATTTGAAAACTTCCGACATCGAAAATTCGATCTAAATCAATCCCGTAGTCGCCCGAAAACAATGACCTAAAGTCAACGACGAATTAAAGACGATAGTGGAAGCTCACGATACTGAATATACTGCCGAGTTAGTAGCAAGTTTCAACGATGATGCTAAATCAAACAATATTAGTCCATTTGCGTCAGATTGGCAAGGTAAAAAACATTCGTTGTCATTTTGAAGTCGTCGTGGTCTAAAGGATAAGACGTCCAATGCATTCGTATATAGCGATGCACCGGTGTGCGAATCCCGCAGGCGGGTACTAATTTTTCTAATGATTTACGGACTTAACAAATGCACACGATCGACTTCCACGGTGAAGGAATAACGTCGTGTAATAAAAATCAAACCCGAAAAATTCTAATTTGCGTAATCACTGGTGGTAGGACCTGTTGTGAGTCCGCACGGGTAGGTACTACCACCGGTAAGTCAAGTAGACGACTAGTAGAAGTCAAAGTTCAACCTAATATGATACAACAAATACTCTCCAAAGTAAAGGGCAAATATTCAAAGTTTTGCGTCATTCACCGTACTCAGCAGACCTTGTGTGTCGACAGACTTCTGCTTTTTACAAAGCTTGCACATCTTCTTGGCAGGGAAAACTCAATAGCCGAGAGGCAGTACACCTTTGAAGGGTTTGTTGGTTCCCGCACACCTGACTTCTTCAAGAAGGGCATTGAATAATTTTCACTGCGCTGGCAGAGATGCATCGATATTATGGATGCATATTTTGATTCATAAATTTTTTTTTTTTTTATACTAAACGACGATTTCTTTGGCAGAAACATATTAAAAAATATTACCGCGCTCGGTCAATTTGACCGGTAATTACCAAAAACTATCGATTTCATTATTCACTGCAGACAATGCTTCTTTGTTTTTAGAAAAGAGAAAAAATTACTAGAAGTAAAGAGTTAAGGAAATATAAAATGTATATTCTACAAATTGTTTCTATAATCTGACGAAGCGTGTTGCGGATAATAATTATGTATTTTTAGGTTAAAGGGGATTGCCCACTCTCCATAGTGTGCTAGGCCCAAGGTGGACATTAAATATTACTATAAAAATGGACTGATTCAAATTCTTAAATGTATTAGATATCTAAAAAATATATTGAAATTGACGCCACTATTATAAAAAATATAATAAAAATAAAAAACTCGTTTTGAGGTTAATTTTCTATATAAATACCTCAAGAACTTTTCTTNTTGCACCTTCAGATTTCTACCTGTTTCGGTCTCTTCAGAATTCTTTAGGCAGTGTCAGGTTAACATCACGAGAGGACTGCCAAAACCAATTGTCGCGGTATTTTGATCAGAAGCCCCAAATTTTCTATAGCAATGGGATCATGTCCCTACCTACAAGATGGCAAAAAGTTATCGAACAAAATGGTACCGACATACTTTATTTAAATGCGAATAAACTATATTAAAAAATGTTGTGAATGTTCTTAAAAAATGCGAAGAAACTTTTTCCCCAACCTATTATTATATAGAAATAAAATAGTAAACAATGTTTACAATAAGTGATTTGCTTAGGCTTACTATACTATTTGACATTGGACGGTAATGGGTAAATTAAGTATATGAAATTACAAATTTTACAGCGCCCCCCTAACCCACATCAACGCCCCCCATTTTTTCCTGGGCCCCTTAACGCCCCCCTCTAGGTTTCAAACGCCCCCCAGGGGGCGTTATCGCCCACTTTGAGAAAGACTGGTATAGAGTATAGATTTACGCAATTTTTTATTGTACTTTTAAAAAAGTTTTATCTCTTCATAAAAGATATGTATTTTCTTTGATAATTTTCCTATTGAAAACCGGCCTTCGCTTCGACTAATACAAAATAGTGTCTCGAATCCAGACCTTTGTATTTGACATTTTTCGTAGATTATTCGTGCTAGAAGCTCCCTGAAGTGTCAACAATAATAGTGCAAGGTTTTACTCACTCGATTCATTAACGCGTGAAAACAGAACACGAACAGACAATCAATTTTACATCCGTTTATATTTGAATACGATCTTATTAGCTTGGTGTGTGTGTTTCTTTATTCTCTCTTCGAATCTTTGAAGGTGAATTTCAGCGATTTCAAATCGTCAGATTAACTTGAAAACTTGCAAATGCATCAAGAGCCGATGATAATACAACAATTTTATAACATCGCACTGATATCCTGACCGGGATCAACAGAATAAAAAAAGATTAAATTGTTATTTGCCGTTGTTGTTGAAGCGTTGAATATTAAAGTTTTTAAACTATATATATCTGTATATATAAAAGAAAGTCGTGTTAGTTACACTATTTATAACTCAAGAACGGCAGAACTGATTTGGCTGAAAATTGGTGGGGAGGTGGGGAGGTGGGCTTAGAACCAGGAGAAGGGCATAGGATACGTTTTATCACGTTCCCGTGGGACGTGACGTAAAACGTGGTATGTATGGAATAACAAAACGCAACTGACAGCTAAACGTAATGTTGTCTATGGTTAATTATAGTAGAATTTTGAAGTTGACCACTTGATGTGTTTATTTAGAGTTTCTATTAGCTTATTGTGCCGACATAGGTAATGCAACTAGGATTCGAAAGATTGCGAGTGAAAGGACTGAAGAAGAACAAGAAAATATAATAGTAATAATAATAACAACTAAAATACATGGCCAATAAAGAATCATTAAAATATTTGCTTTTTTAATTTACATTAATTATCCAAATAGAAAATTGACCACGATAAAATCAAAAGTCTGCTCATTTATTGCCTCTAAGCCGGAACAAAGTTCGCCGGGTCAGCTAGTCTATACTAATATTATAAAGAGGAAAGATTTGTTTGTTTGTTTGTTTGTTTCGAATAGGCTCCAAAAGTACTGGACTGATTTGAAAAATTATTTTTCCATTAGAAGCCGACATTGTCCCTGATGAACATAGGCTACTTTTTTTATTTTTTTTTTAATTTATTTTTTTTGGTTTCATGTGTGTTTTAATGTTTCCGAAGCGAAGCGAGGGCGGGTCGCTAGTTATTAATATATTAGAAGAAAAGAACACCAAATCGTGCTGAAATTAATGCAATAAAAATAAACATGAAATCTTTTTTGATCGAATAATTTTAATAACATCTGACATCTGGCGCAGATACGAATTGTGTTAAATTATCAAGCGCTGAATTGTCGGTAAGACGCGCTGAATCGCAGAGCTACGAAAAGATAATTAAATAAAGCTAGAAGAATATAGACAGCAGTGTAAGTCGCACGAGACTTGTGAAATGAGAAAAGATAATGACATTTCAGTTTAATACTGCGCTCTCTTAAATCTAGTTAAGTTACGATTAAGTTGGGAGCTTAAACTAGTTGGACGTGTGTGTTAAGCTGAACGCTGTCCCGAGAATAAAAGCCTGGGCGAAATGAGATTTCGTTTGAAAAGTTGATAGCTTTTCGGTTTCGAAGGAATAGTGTTGCAACTTTATTTAGTCTTTTTTGTTTCAGTTCAGTTTAATACTCTAAGTTCATTACTGTCGTCTCGTGCTCCTGTGTTAAGCTAGAAAGATTTGTAGTTTTTATTTAAAATTACTTTTACTATTTATTCTGTTTATTTATTTATTTCATTATATTATTCTCATAATTTCGTAATTCGAATACCAGTTTTTGTGGTCAAAAGGTCGACTAAGGTTGGTTATTTGTTGAAATTTTGATATGGTGATAATAACCGTAGAGTTTTCTATAAATTATATTTCATAATTATTATTATCAAGGATATGGAAGCTAATAGTATCAATAGTACATTTCAGTGTCCAGTTCGTTTTAAGAATATCTTTAACATGTCTTTTAGATGTTTTTGAAGTGAAACTTCTTTAGGCGCGTTGAGAGTGAAATTTAACTCGGGACAGATTCGTTACGACTAGAGAGAAAAGATACAATTTAGGAAGAGTGAGAGTGAGAAAAGAGACAGAGCGTCTCGCACACCACTCGACCGTGGAGAGAGGGAAAGGACAAAGCCAGCTAGGTCATTTCTCTTTTACACAGCATTCCCTATTACAAGAAAAATTGATTTCAAGATGAAAAATGAAGAAAACCACAATACTATTCAACTACCTGGAGCAACTGCGTTCATCCACAGTGCGTTTCCAGAGATCTTTTTTGCCATGTACCATCCGGCTTTGGAATGAACTCTCCTCCACGGTGTTTCCCGAGCGCTACATGTCCTTATTCAAACGAAGCGAGAGTATTTGATGGTAGGCAGCGGCTTGGCTCTGCCTCCGCCATTGCTGATGTCCATGGGCGACGGTAACCACTCAACATCAGGTAGGCCGTACGCTCGTTTACTTACAAAGGCAATAAACAAAAAGTACTAAACACCGCAGCTTGGTGCACGCAAAAGAAGTGAAATTTATAATTGTTAAAGTTGTGTTGCATTATTCTGCTATATTGTTGGGAAAACGAACATACGGTTCGCTTATTGCAATAAATTTACTACATGCTCACCTAGAGCATAGAATACAATGCATATTAGTATGTGTAGGCAGCGGCAGCATATGTAGTGTTCAGTATGCAGCGGCTTGGCTCTGCCCCTGGCAATGTTGATGTCCATGTGCGACGGTAACCGCTCACCATCTGGTGGGTATGCCCGTCTGCCTACACGGGCAATAAAAAAACATGTGTACACCGACTTCCAAGTTGATTAACCATTAAAGGTACATTTTTATGCGTGTACTGACGCGCTGATATATAATAATACTATTTAATATAAAAAAATAACGAATACAAGTACATAATACAATCAAAATTGTTCGAAATTGAGTTAGGTTATTAAATATATTTATAAGGAATAGAAGAAGACAAACGTCTTTTTCCGAAAAATAACTATGGTTATGTAGAGAAACATATTTTGGTTTTTATCAATTCTGTATAAATATTGTATAGAATATTAATGCAATCAATACTTATTTCTTCCCTGTACAATAATTACCGCGTATAGTGTACTAATTCTTTGGAGTCCCAGGGGAATGAGTTCCGAACAATGAATTCACCGCGAAATCTCCGGAGAAAACTTACCAGATGTTTATAAAGGTGAAATATTATGAGATATTATAATATATAATCGTTTGGACGATCGGACTATGGTATTTATATGAGTGCTACGGCTTTTATCTCTAAATAGTATAAAGCAACGCTTTCTTCTCTGCACTGCGTGATTTATTTTGACACAGTTTTCACTAATAGGAAAAGCGATAAACAATGAATGTTCACGTCATTACGGATCCTCCCGAGCCATTAACGGTGCTTTTAGGTACCACAAGCACCGGTCATCGTCCTCGACGAACCCGTCGCTTGCGACGAAGGGCTCGACGAGTGAAGTAACCCATAGACACAGCCCAGTGAGCTTCTCGTCGGATCTTCTCAGTGGGTCGCGTTTGCGATCCGGTGGTAGATTCTGCGAAGCACTGCTCTTGCTAGGGCCAGTGTTAGCAATACTTCCGGTTTGAGCCCCGTGAGCTCACCTAAATGTTAGGGTGAAGCTGAAATAGTTTCTCAAGGCTATCAGCATAGGCAGGAAAACAAGAATAATGTAGAAGAGTAAAGGTAGAAAAATAATGAATGTTTTCTATACTTAATATTATAAAGAGGAAAGATTTGTTTGTTTGTTTGTTTCGAATATGCTCCGAAACTACTGGACCGATTTGAAAAATTCTTTTTCCATTAGAAGCCGACATTGTCCCTGATGAACATAGGCTACTTTTTTTTTATTTTTTTTTTTTGGTTTCATGTGTGTTTTAATGTTTCCGTAGCGAAGCGAGGGCGGGTCGCTAGTTGTATATAATCTGAAATATTGATGGATAAAATGGTTGATTATGACGGTATTATGTCATAAGAGTGTTTCCGTATGCGTGCATGGCCAACGTTGGCTAAATCTTAAGAGAAAGTGTACTTCACGCGGCTGAAGATGGAGGCACAAAGGTAAAGATATAATTGTATTCAATATGGTATTAACACTAATCTTTAAGAATTGCAGACAATGCTTCTTGCTTCTTTGTTTTTAGAAGAGAGAAAAAATTACTAGCAGTAAAGAGTTAAGGAAATATCAAATGTATATTCTACAAATTGTTTCTATAATCTGACGAAGCATGTTGCGGATTCTGTTTTTTGATTATCTTTATTTGAACCTTTAGAATTTTATTGGTCAAGTCGAGAAGATGATATCGGCCAAATGGGCGCCGTCACAATTTATTGCCTTACGGGCTCGTTTTATGGCATTTTTCATAACTTCGACAAGAGCTTCGGGCGACAGACCCTCGCACTCGTGTTGAATGTTGTTCTTGAGGGTCTCGAGCTTGTTCACGTAAGCCCGGGACTTCAAAAGACCCCACAAAAAAAGTCTGGAACGGTAAAATCGGGCGATCTTGCGGGCCAGTGCAAATCGCCAAAACGAGAGATGAGGCGACCCGGGAACGCCGCCTTCAGAATATTGGTTGTGGCTCGCTCAATGTGTGCCATTACTCCGTCCTGTTGGAACCACATGTCCTCCAGTCCTAATTGGCCCTATAGCACGCACTGTCCATTGTTGTCGTTTGACCAGCGGCGTTCTCGAAAAAAATATCCACGATCACTCCTCCAGCGTGAACAGCGCTCCATGCAGTCACTTTGAGCGGGTAATGGCATCTCGTGCATCACTCGTGGATTTTCTGTGTCCCAGAAGCGATAGTTCTGCTTGTTTACGTACCCGCTGAGGTGGAAATGAGCCTCATCGCTCAATATGATTTTGGTCGAAAAATCGTCCACTTCGTTCTCGAGATTGAGGATGGCTTGGGCGTAGGTTACACGCGTTTGGCGGTCGACAAACAGCAGCTGATGCACGGACTGGACTTTGTACAGGCACATGCGCAGATCTTTGATCAAAATTCGCCTTAGGGTCGACCGGCTGATGGCTAATTGCGAGGCACGAATTGTTACGCAAAAAAATAGACACGATTATTCTGCCTTCTTGGGGAGTGTACAGCTCCATAGCTTGTTCACTTGTATTCTACACCTGTTTAGTCCACAAATGTCAAAACAGATTTGAAATTGGCGGCAATTTGCAAAAATAAGGGCATCTTCCAATAGGGTGATTTCTTTTGGCCCACCTTTACACATGCATTTCATTAAAGTTGTGACTTAAATGTGTCTGTCATCAATATTGGAAATCGATAAATTTGGATGATGTTTGAATGTTGATTCGTGTTTTACCGATTTAAAGGTTAATTGCTTTTAAATTTGTCAATCATATCAATTATCTTAAAGTGTACTTACTACCCGCAGGAGTAGCTGACAACGGACTCCTAGTCTCTATTTAAAAAAATGAATTGCTGTTCGTTAGTCTCGCTAAAACTCGAGAACGGCTTGACCGATTAGGCTAATTTTGGTCTTGAATTATTTGTGGAAGTCCAGAGAAGGTTTAAAAGGTAGATAATTATGAAAATACTCGGAATTAAATAAAAATAACAACTTTGTTTTTCCTTTGACGTGTCCCCCGTCGGACGGATTCCTTTTGTTTGTTTTACGTTTATTTTATACAAAAGTTGAGGTGTTTTATTTATCGATTGAGGCACTACGAAGTCTGCCGGGTCAGCTAGTTATAAAATAAAATTGTCTAATAGTTTGACCGGCACTGGTAAGTTTAGTATAAACTCGTAAGGTAACCTGTTCAGTATGTTCAACACACCGAATGAAATTTTAATACAAGTTCGTTTATTTACAATCTTATCTTACGTCCGTAATTTTCCCGAAATATAACCCGAATTCCCTCGCTGCGAATGAGAGGTTAGTCTTATTTTATCTCGTCGTTCGCTCGCACACTCTAATTGAAGACTCCCGTGAGACCTACTAGAAGTTTTCGCTTAGATAACAATTTCGCTTTTACGGTTAGAGCATTTACTTTTTAGGTTAAATGTTTTGTTGATTGCTTATAAAGTGAAATAGAGTGGGCTCTGGCACGGAGCCGGGGGCTGGTTCCTTCGGTACATCATAATCATCATTCTCCTTCCCTTCTCCCAGTCACGTGGGGTCGGCGTAACATGTTTTCTCCTTTTTTTTTTCTACCTAATCTGATGGTGAAAGACCATAATATCAGCGTCACCGGGCAAGTAGGTGAGTTTTTTAATTTTTTTATTGCTTAGATGGGTGGACGAGCTCACAGCCCACCTGGTGTTAAGTGGTTACTGGAGCCCATAGACATCTACAACGTAAATGCGCCACCCACCTTGAGATATGAGTTCTAAGGTCTCAGTGTAGTTACAACGGCTGCCCCACCCTTCACTCCCACCGAAACGCATTACTGCTTCACGGCAGAAATAGGCGGGGTGGTGGTACCTACCCGTGCGGACTCACAAGAGGTCCTTCCACCAGTAATTACCCAAATTATGATTTTGCGGGTTTGATTTTTATTACACGATGTTATTCCTCCACCGTGGAAGTCAATCGTGAACATTTATTAAGTTAAGCACGTATTTCATTAGAAAAATTGATACCCGCCAGCGGGATTCGAACACCGATGCATTGCTAGATACGAATGCACCGAACATATTATCCTTTAGGCCACGACGACTTCAAACGTAGTATTTAAGGCCCTAAAAATATCCTTTGGCCTGCGGTCCACTCTGAACATCTGCGCACCGTCAAGAAACACATACACCGCGATTCTCTTAGGCGTGGAAACCTCAATCATTAGGTTCAGGTTCCTGAACGAAAAAGGGAAGATAGCAGTAGTTAGAATTAGTGTCATACCGATGCAGGGTATGACACGACTACCTTAGTTTAATTAGGTATAGGGAGGTTAGTTTAGATAATAATCTAAACTGATATCTTTGTGTATTTAAATCTCTATCTGTATACATCTGTATCTAATTTCTTTGTGTGTTTGAAGTTGATTAAAAGCTTAGGGACATGTTCAGCTCTTTAGGTAACACACAAACAAACATTGAAGTAAATACTGTTTAAAAGGTTTTGTCCAAGAGAAATGATGTTCGTACCGATTACTATGTAGATTGTATGTTGTTTTATAGAGTACCTACATAATCGGAAACATTAAAAGTAGATCGAGAGCCGGCAACCCTATTTCTACGAGACTCTGGCTAATGTTGTGTTCAAAAACAAAGGCTTACGTTTCGTCTGGGAGTGATTAATTATGGCGCTACGCGAGGGGCATATACTGAAACCAGAGTGGGATTTGGAGTTTTTTTTGGGTGTTTAAATGACATCTCGTATCTCAGTGTTCACACACAAGAGGACACTACAAGACGCCTACAGGCATTCGAGATGTGGTGCTACCGTCGCATGTTACGCATTAGTTGGACGCAGAGGGTCAGGAACGAAACCGTGCTTCAGCGCGTTCATATGTCCCGGAAAATGCTGCCTGCTATCAAAAAGCGCAAGATAGAGTATCTCGGCCTACGTGCTCAGGAACGATCGATACATGCTGCTGCAGCTAATAATTATGGGCAAAGTGGACGGAAAGAGACGTGCTGGGCGAAGGAAAAAGTCATGGCTCCGGAATATCCGGGAGTGGACCGGTATTGCCTCCGTCGAACAGCTGTTCTGGCTGGCTGCTGACAGAAAGGAATACAGGAAGCTAACGGCCAACCTTCAGGATTGAAGAGGCACTGGAAGAAGAAGAAGAATCTCAGTGTTACAGTTCAAATTCGGAGTCAATATTTCTTATTTGTGAATAGTTTTGATGATGTTTTTGCCATCGGCATGAAGTTTTCTGGTCCACAATCCTGCCTATTTCCGCCGTGAACGAGTAATGAGCTTCAGTTTCAAGGGCGAAGCAGCCGTTGTACTCTAAAAACTAAGACTTAGAACTCATGTCTCAGGGTGGATGGCGGCATTTACGCTGTTGATGTCTATGGGTTCCAGTGACCACTTAACACCAGATGGTCTGTGAGCACGTCCTCATCTAAGTAAAAAAGAAATGTTTTTGTCATTTAAAATTAAGTAGATTGCAATATAAGGCTGATGAGAGGGAGTTTTTTTTTGTGTTGTAGGTATTTGAAGTTTTTGTTGCCTGTTCAAAATTTATTTTCTTTTTGTTCACGTGTTACAGGTACCGCGTGCAGCTTTGACAAATCGAAGTGCTTCATATGCTTAACGATAGTGCCGAGCACGAAGGAGTAGTTATAAATGAAAATAATAAATTTGCCACACTTTTTTCGTCCCCTAAATCCGTGCCAGTACTGAATGTAATTTATTCCGCCATGATCTCGGTTGTGTGTTCTAGCCTCGGATTTATGCCTTCATTTCGTTTTACCTGAATGCTTCAAAACGTAGATTTCATTATGGCTGTATATTTTGAAATATCCATAACACTTGGAACGACAGGTAATATTAATTCGTTTAGGCATACGTCATCAACAACGTCAGCTTAACGATTTAACATTGTCACACGTGAACACGTTTCATAGATTAAAAATAAAAAATAAGTTAAATTGTAAAAGTTGTGCAGTTTTCTGGTGTGGTCATTTTTTTTTATTGCTCTTATAGGCAGACGTGCACTTTATGGTGAGTGGTTACCGTCGCCCATGGACTTCAGCAATGCCAGGGGCAGGGCCAAACCGCTGCCTATCGGCCGCGGTGGGTAGCGATGTAAGTACTTGAACTCTTTTAAGACAAAAGTAAACAGGTTGATGAGTTTATTCGTGAAAGTCCACCTTTTCATTTCTTTTGTTCTAAGAAGAATAATTCAGAATAAGGAGTCAATTTTTGCTTTTTTTCCTACCTAAGCTGATGATCTTGAGAAACCTTTTGAGCCATTGAGCTCACGGGGCTCAAACCTGATGACGTTGCTAACACTAATCCTAGCAAGAGCAGTGCTCCGCGGACTCCACCATCAGATTGGAAACGCAACCCACTGAGAAGATCCGGCGAGAAACTCAGTGGGCTGTGTCTGTGAGTTATTTACTCGACGAGCCTTTCGAGGGTTCGACGAGAACGATGACCGGTGCTTAAAAGTACCTAAAAGCACTGTTAGTGGATCGAGAGGACCCGAAATGACGTGTTTTGAGCGACGTCGACTGTTTACCATTCGGTCTGCAGGATCGGGAGGAAAGAAGTCACCAATCAGAGGCAGTACACGTATTTCTACATCCATACAAATTGTCGGTTATTATAGGTTCGTATATGAGCTTAAAAAGTTTCGTATAAGCTTACGTATACGTCGCTTAAATGTTAAATTTCACGCGTTTTATTTTGTTTAATTTAGCGGAATTAATAGGATTCGAGAGGAACTGCGCCGGCACCGAATTAAAATTTAAGGGCCAAAATAAACCCACGGATTAATTTGCGTGTGAACTTACGACGCCCCGGTGTTTTTCGGTATAAATTTGTTAAAGGGTGTATTTTTGGAGGTTTTTTTTTGAACGAAATACGACCATAATCATAGACGCCTGAAGATTTAAGCTTACGTCTTACGAAAATGTAGAGCATAGATCTTATATGTGTCGATAATTGTTACTTGTGAATCTGGAAAAAGGAATGTTTCCAAATTTATTTATTCGCGATTGTGTGACGTTAATAAATAGTAAACAAAACAAAAAATAATTGTTGACAAAAGGACGTAGAAAATATTAATTAACTGATTTTTATTTGCCTATTTAAATGTAGATAAGTTCCGCGATGTTCGAAGACAGTCTATGTGATTTTAGTTAACGATGTCTAAGCCAAAGCTTAACTGTTGTCACCCGAGAAAGATTTTGACGAGACAAAAGTATAGGCTTTGTTTTTCAAAATCATCCTGGCCTAAAAGATAAGATGTCCCGTGCATCCTTATCGATGCGACCGTGCCCGCGTTCGAATCCCGCAGGCAGGTACCAATTTTTCTAATTAATAATAAATATTGAACACGTTTTCACGAATAACTTCCCCGATGAAAGAATGACATCGTGTGATAAAAATCAAACCCGCTGAAGGTATAATTTGCGTAGTTACTGGTGGTATGGCGTCTTGTGATGTACACCCTGTCTGTTTTTGTCGCGAAGTAGCGATGTGTTCTGATTTTAAGGGTCGGGCAACCGATCTACTATGGAAATGAGACTTGGAACTCATGGTGAGTGAGGGCATTTATATTGTCGATCTTGACGTGTTTCAGTAAAGACTTAGCACTAGATGGTTCGGGAGTTCCGACAACCCAATTTCGCTTAGTATGTCATTGATTAACAAATCTTCTTCTGGCCCTTATTCCACCATATGTGGGCTCGGCGTAGCATGTCCTATCATTACGCTGTAAGTGGATTTGGCATGAGCTTTACGACCGGCCGCTGGTTTGACATCGACCCTCAAGAAGTAGGTATATAGTTAACATAAGAATATCATGTTGGAAATAATTAAACAGAATTTATAAACTAGCAAACCCGGCTCCGCTTCGCTTTGGGAACTGTAATTAATTATTGATCATGTTGAATATGCTTTAATATAAATCTGGTCCTGACAGTAACAAACACAAAAAAATGAACGTTACAAACAAAAAATTTAATCATAGCTATTCTTATGTTATGTTGTCACGGGCTTGAGACTATTTGGAATAAACATTTTCTTTTTACATTATAAGTACATGTGTAACTCCAACGGTTTTTGCGGCGCACGTCAAAAGAGTTCGCAGATGGCAGATTTTTTCCATCTTACTTGACACTTATCGTTATATTTCGGGCAATTCACACTTATTTTAATAAATTATAGCCTCTGTGTTATTCTGAGGCTTTCTCGGCTTAGTGTCAAATTTAATTATATCGAATCCATAGCCTAAAAAATAAGTTTCAAGCTTTTAGCTTTAAAAATGACGATGCTTCCATACAACTTTTTGTTCCCCCCTTTCAACCCTTTACAACCCTTTTTTCGCATTAAAAATTTGCATATGTCCTTTCTTAGGCTCTAGACCAACGGTTCCAAAACTTATTTTGTCTACTGCCCACTTTGAGAATAAATTATTTTTTACCGCCCCCATTTTTTCACCTACTTAAGAACCACTGTAGCGAGAGCTCAGTCGGTGTCTAAGTCTCCTCCTAGATGAAATTACAAATCGCCTCCCCGGCTTCTATAGAACGCCCCATTTTTTTCTGGGTCTCTTACCGCCCCCCTTGGGTCCTCCAGCGCCCACAAGGGGGCATTATCGCCCACTTTGGGAAAGGCTGCTCTAGACTATCTGTATACTAAATTTCATTTAAAAGTAGTTTTCGCGTAAAAGTGCCACAGTCGGAGTTACTTTCGCATTTATAATATTAAGTATGGATTATAATCTTTTTAAAGCAAAGAGAATATACTCGTATTTAAAGAGTATGTTTTTAAAAAAAATATTTGACACGAAATATGTCAATAGAATTTGTAATAGTGTACTTCCATATCTATAATAGCAACGTAAACAAACACAATTTAAAAAAAAAAGCCGAAATTAAATCACCGGAAACATTTAAAACCATTGAATGGCAACAGGTGAGTTCGTCATCTTTTAAAAATAATTAGTATTGCACAATTATATTTTATTATGTTTAAATTTGCTTGGCAATAGTCAATAGTTGTTTGAAGTTCTTAATACGGTTGTAATTGGAAGATTTAACGTGCTAGGCCAATTCTTAGAGACATTTTAATATGATATTATTGATTAGTTGATCCCGAGTATAATTGATATAATTACTAGTCCAGTGACAATATTTGTTGAATACACATATAACTAAGGGTACTTTGTTCGTGTCATAATATGTCCCAGCCACAACGACGGGTCCTACTTTGGGAATCCTATTGTGATACAGTTGAGTGCGCAACGTATAAGAAAATATAACCTAAATTGTTGAAAGGGTCCTTGACCCTTTTTTTCGGACAGGGGGCTGAACCTCCTCCGAGGTTTCCGCGCCTAATACGCGGGCTATGTGGAACTTGACAGTCTGCAGATGTTGGGAGCAGACCGCGGGCCCAAGGATATTTTTAGGGCCCTACCGCACTAAGCGACTCCTTTTGCACTGTTTCACCCGACGTCCGATATCCAGCCGGGATCAGGACCGGATCAGAGTAGGGGGCTTTCTACAATCAGCACTACAACTATATCCGCGGCGCCTTCCCGAGGAGAGCGTCCGTGACCGTAATATATCTTTAAAACCCATATACATGTATCTAATCCTGTGAACCTGGACTCTGATAAGGCTTCTAAGCATATTAGCTATCTACGCGATAAAGGAACAATAGCTGTATAGTTTATTTAGATCCACTAAATTATGAATTTACGTTCGTAAGTACTGATAGTGCTTTGCTTCTATCTAGTTTTGCCACTAATAACTCTGTATATGCATTCAGTCTTGAAGTATAGTGAAGTGTATAGGTGGGTGGCCCATTAACATTGTAGATGTCTATGGGCTCCAGTAACCACTTAACACCAGGCGGGCTGTGAGCTCGTCCACCCATCTAAGCAATAAAAAAAATGTGTTGTTAAAAATTATCGATGCGCATAATCGTATATAACAACAGTAGAACTCATAAGCTACAATCCTAGTCGAGAGTTGTGAATCGATTTTCAGTTTTTGGCATTTTACAATCTTTTATTTATCAATTACGACATGATATGTAAAGCGAGTTAAATATTGTACATCCTGGATATATCCCAGGTCGACTAGTGGAAAATTCCTTAGACTGGATGTATTTAGAAATTTCAATTTTATTGCGTAACCTAAAATGAAGCAATTCGTTGGATAAATTTCAATAAAGCACGCAATTTATTTATACCCATAAACTCCAACGGACTTTATAGGACAAAAAATAAAGAAATAATCTCATTAACGTGAATCTCGTGGATTAACTTTAATTTGAAAGCTTTGAATTATTAAACGGTCATAATTAGTTTAAATTTCTGCTGCCGTTTCGTAGCTAAGTGGCGGGGTTCCGTTATAATTAAAACTGACTTGCTTATCCTCAGACTGGTTCCGGAATCTCAAAGTAGTAGACGGAATAAGATTGGACAACTATTTTCTTTATAAACACGATTTGTACAGAGCTGTGTACATACACAGAAAATATTTGAAATACTATAAAGATATTGGTAGAAAATCTAAGAAAAAGGAGAAGCTTGATAAGTCGGAACGACAAAACGCAAATCCAAAAAAGAACAAAACTGTAATTCACGATTCGATCTTAGAACAAACAGTCAGATTTGCCAAGAGCCTTGTCCCAGCAGCCATACCCCCAAGTAGAGATAAATCTCCAGTATACTACACCATAAAAGCATCTAAGGGACACAGAAAGAAAAGCAAACCTGAAAACAACGATTTACGCGAAAAAGATAAAATGACAAAGAAAAAAGAAGGAAAAAAGGTTAAAGAAAGAATATCTAAAGATAATTTTAACACTAATGAGTTTTTAACTTCATCTGAAAGTAACACATTAGATGACCTACAATTAAATCAATCAATGACTTGCACAGACTCTGAAACATTTGATGCAAAATACAAAAAAGACAAAGAGAATACAGTTCATTCTAAAATTAAAAATATTAATTCCGTTTCCGTTCAGAAAATCAGAAACGTTGATGGCGATACAGAAATAAAAGCTCTCGTCATGAATGAGAGCGATATAAATACTTTAGCGGAAAGTATCCAAGAGCCAATTTTAAACGCTTTGAAAGGTTGTTTGAGCGATATTAAAGCCTTGGCTTGTAAAGATAATATGAAATCATTGCAAACACATTTGTTGTGTAATACACAAAAACTTGACAACATACTCGTAACTCTAGCGTGTATAGAAAAGAAGCTAGACGCACACATCGAAAAGACGACGGTGAGAAATGTCGTGAAATCTTCTAGGCTAGAAGAACTCAGCAAAGACGTTATAAAAGAAGATTTAAGTTCAGAAGAAGAATTACTTGAAGTGAATAGAGACAACACTGATGTTGTTGAGTTTATTTATAATGATAATGTGATTAAAAGTAATTTAGGATGTGGAGAGGTTCAAGACAAGAAAACGTCCGCATCGGTTGGCGTTAAAACTGATCGTCCTAACAGAATTCCGGCTAGATTTTGTTGGACTGACACTGTAACGAAAAATTAGGAAGCATTTTGATATTGAATTTGTAATTAATTATACTTTTGAAATAGTTATGTTGTGTATTGTATTAGCTTTGATTAGATTTGTTGGCTTATTAAATTTGCTATCAATTATATCTTAAACTGGTTTATTTTTAATTAATCGAGATTGAAAAGAGAGGAAGGAGGTTAACAATTCGACTGTATTTTTTCTAGATGATTCGATTTTGATGATTCTTTTTTTATTTGGAAGATGTTGCTACTCATGTTGTCCCATTTTATTAAGCACTTAGGTTGTGTTATATATTATTTTATTATAATGCAAGTTTTTTTTATTGTACTTTAAGGCATGCACGGTACTCTGAGTGAAGATACTTGATAAGTAGTCATAAAGGGCACGCCCAGGCCGCTGTATATGCTTGAGTTGAGTACTTTTCTTACATATTTTGTTTAAGGAGGGACTTTTTACGTTACTGACGAAATACCGCCACCAATATTATATAGTTTAATCCTCAGAGGATGAACCGTCGATAAATCGACTCTCTATTAATGCGTATAAAATGCGGAGCGTCGGAATGCCAACTATTTCGCAGTTTGATTGTATGTAATAGTTAGGTATCAATTTGTGCGGACGTGTGTGTGTGTGTGTGTGTGTGTCTGCGCGCGGATGTATAGCGTTTTTATAATAATAAGTTAATATCATTTATTAATCTATTTAAATTTATTTGATCTTAATTCAGCATTGTTTTTTGTATTTTTTATGTAGGTTAAAAATTTTGAGGCTTTTTTTTTTCGAAAATCCTTTAGCAATTTGGGCAAAATACGTGATAATAAGTTCAGAACTATCAAAGGGTAAGGTACCGGGAATAATGGTCTCTTTAAACGAATTTTATGTTTTATCAAAGTTTCAAGGTACATAGTACTGGTATACTAAACCATTTTACGTTAATCTAAATAGAACAAACAAACAATAGTGAACCGTTTTTTTTTGTCTAAAGCATTTAGTAGAATTATTCCACTACTTTTTTATTAGAATTAATTCTTTGTTTGTGCATGTTTCTGGATGGTTTTCAAAAGACAACGCTTACGCTGTGATGCTAATTTAAATTTTATTTGAAAGTAATAAAAAAACAAACCTAGTTTTGGTGCTATTCAAAAATACCCGGTATCGATATTCCAGTAATCGTTTATTTCACTGGATACACAATCAAATATAAATTTTATCATCCAGAATATCCGGGAATTTATCAAACGGACATCGTATTTCAACTATTTGGGCCGTTTCGATATTCGCCAATATTTGGGATCGCGTGAACGTCGTCTATAAATCATAATCGATATTGTTCTCATTCGAGATATTCGAGTTATGCATCGATTTATATATCGATTTTTATAGTTTTCGGAGCGTATCGATTATAATATCAGAGTATGTTTCATTCTTTTCTTTATTGATTTCAATTGGGTGATGAGCTCAGCGTGCTTACCACGAAATTTTAACTTCCGTTCGTTTGCCGCTAGGGGCGCTGTCCAACTCCATAAAAATTTGAGTTAATTTTCACGCGATCGAGAAGTTAAAAAACTCGCGCTAAACACACAGGTTCCGTCGGTTGGTGTCCACGGAGACGTGAGCGCCTCGTCCCACTTCGAGATATAGTTTTATGTTATACGGTCTTACCATTCAAAATGGAAGGCAAGGACTATATATCGGCAAAAATCGAGTTGTGGTAGCGTTCTGCCACGCGTTTACACACGTTATTAAGGATCCTCCCGATCCATTAACGGTGCTTTTAGGTACCGCGAGCACCGGTCACGGTCCTCGTCGAACCCGTCACTTGCGACGAAGGGCTCGACGAGTGAATTAACCCATAGACACAGTCCACTGAGTTTCTCGCCGGTTGAAGTCGTCGTGGCCTAAGGGATAAGACGTCCGGTGCATTCGTATCGAGCGATGCACTGGTGTTCGAATCTCGCTGGCGGGTACCAATTTTTCTAATGAAATATGTACTCAACAAATGTTCACGATTGACTTCCACGGTGAAGGAATAACATCGTGCAATAAAAATCAAACCCGCAAAATTATAATTTGCGTAATAACTGGTGGTAGGACCTCTTGTGAGTCCGCACGGGTAGGTACCACCGCCCCGCCTATTTCTGCCGTGAAGCAGTAATGCGTTTCGGTTTGAAGGGGCAGCCGTTGTGACTATACTGAGACCTTAGAACTATATCTCAAGGTGTGTGGCGCATTTACGTTGTAGATGTCTATGGGCTCCAGTAACCACTTAACACCAGGTGGGCTGTGAGCTCGTCCACACATCTAAGCAATAAAAAAATAAAAAAAAAAACTTCTCAGTGGGTCGCGTTTCTGATTCGGTGGGAGATTCTGCGAAGCACTGTTCTTGCTAGGGCCAGTGTTAGCAACACATCTGGTTTGAGCCCCGTGAGCTCCTACACGTCAAGGAGAGCTGATATAGCCTCTCAAGGCTATCAGCATAGGCAGGGAAAAAAAGGTAGCACGCGTTCATATGTATACAATTAAACTATTTTTTACTGGTGGTAGGACCTCTTGTGAGTCCGCGCGGGTGGGTACCACCACCCTGCCTATTTCTGCCGTGAAACAGTAATGCGTTTCGGTTTGAAGGGTGGGGCAGCCGTTGTAACTATACTTGAGACCTTAGAACTTGTATCTCAAGGTGGGTGGCGCATTTACGTTGTAGATGTCCATGGGCTCTGGTAACCTCTTAACACCTGTGGGCTGTGAGCTTGTCCACCCATCTAAGCAATAAAAATAAAAAAAAGAGACATGAGAACGTAATACTGTTTTAATCACGTATATAAATCGCTGGAATCCGATATTACACAGAGTATGTACGGTTTGTAATATTAATCTTTGTTCTAAATGAATTTGGTGCTTTAATCGCAGCTGCCTTTGGCATCGCGGGCTAAGACTTTTCCCATTAATGCCACTCCGAACGGCGAACTTCGAGTTATCGACCTCAAAGTTAATTGGCTTTTAAGTGTGGTTCAAGAAAGTGTTCGCATTTTTCGAATTATATTATAGATGGAAGTTTTTAAACGGCTATAATCTCTGATTTTCAATCACTGTGAAATAATAATTTTAACATGCTAAGGCCCACAATAATATGGATGTACATCCCAACGATTCCTATTGAATTATTATCAGTTGTCCATAACCAGGAAAATTGTATTATTCGTAACGTCGGGAATAATTAAATTAAATTAATAAACGTGAGATTATAACGTAAACGTAATTTTAATTACCACCGCTTATTGGTGGTAGGACCTCTTGTGAGTCCGCGCGGGTAGGTACCCCATCCTGCCTATTTCTGCCGTGAAGCAGTAATGCGTTTCGATTTGAAGGGTGGGGCAGCCGTCGTTACTATACTTGAGACCTTAGAACTTATATCTCAAGGTGGGTGGCGCATTTACGTCGTAGATGTCTATGGGCTTCAGTAAACACTTAACACCAGGTGGGCTGTGAGCTCGTCCAACCATCTATGCAAAAAANGCGGGTAGGTACCCCATCCTGCCTATTTCTGCCGTGAAGCAGTAATGCGTTTCGATTTGAAGGGTGGGGCAGCCGTCGTTACTATACTTGAGACCTTAGAACTTATATCTCAAGGTGGGTGGCGCATTTACGTCGTAGATGTCTATGGGCTTCAGTAAACACTTAACACCAGGTGGGCTGTGAGCTCGTCCAACCATCTATGCAAAAAAAAAATTAAAAAATATATAAAAAAATGTATAATCTGGCAACACTCACCAACGTCTGAGCGGCGAGCTGATGCTGAAAAACATGCTCAAGTCAGTCAAGTCACAACTGGTTTAAATGTATAGCTGAAGAAAACGGAAATACTTTACGTCAATGCAGGGGCTATTAATATTGTATGTATTTAAAATTTAAATTTTAAATAAAAATCAATGCACGATTTGCACGTTTGTAGTTTTTGCATTCATCTATACATATATATAAAATTGGAGTGTCTGTTTGTATAATTGAAAACCAAAATAACCTTTTTTACAATTTTTGTCTGTCTGTATGTCTGTTTGTTCCGGCTAATCTCTCGACCGATTTTGACGGGACTTTCACTGATAGATAGCTGATGATATAAGGAGTAACTTTGGCTACTTTTTTTAGATTAGCTTTGCCCCGCGGCGTCACCCGCGGTACGACAATAACCGCGGTTAACATCGCTGGACTCAGCTAGTAAACATTATAATAGGAACTTGGGATAGTTTTTGTTGGCATTTCGCGGTAGTCATGATAATATTAGCACACGATAGAAAACGTGTAATTAAGTTAAATAAATCCTATACAAACAGCGAAGCGTGATTTTTTGCTAGTTATTAATGCCAATTGTTTTAGAGAAGTCGAGGTGATTAGATTAAGAGCTAAGGCTTATTTGGGAGAAATTGTCATATTCATGGAGATGGAGAGTTTCGTAATTAGACTAGCTGATTATCACATGGCCGACCCCAAATTATATGGTCTCATGGATACGGTAGAAAATTAAGGTATTATTGGGGACGCAACACACACGATCATCTGACCCCAAGCTAGCATACCCTGGTCCATGGAAACCAAAAGACTGATACACATACTTATGCATGTTACAGTATATACACACATAGATATCAAACACCCACAGTCGTCGTGTCCTAGAGGATAAGACGTCCGGTACATTCGTGTTGAGCGATGCACCGGTGTTCGAATCCCAGGCGGGTACCATTTTTTCTAATGAAATACGTACTCAACAAATGTTCTCGATTGACTTCCATGGTGAAGGAATAATAACATCATGTAATAAAAATCAAACCGCAAATTTTAATTTGCGTAATTACTGGTGGTAGGACCTCTTGTGAGTCCGCGCGGGTAGGTACCACCACCCAACCTATTTCTGCCGTGAAGCAGTAATGTGTTTCGGTTGGAAGGATGGGGCAGCCGTTGTATCTATACTTGAGACCTTAGAACTTATATCTCAAGGTGGGTGGCGCATTTACGTCGTAGATGTCTATGGGCTCCAGTAACCACTTAACACCAGGTGGGCTGTGAGCTCGTCCACTTATCTAAGAAATAAAATAAAAATAAAGCCCACACAAAACTACCAGAAATACAAAGACCAATCAAATCGGTTGGTCGAGCGAATAACAACATATATGTTCGTAAGCTTGTATATTTAAAAATCTGTCAACTGGCCCTGCGAGTCTGCTAGGGTGCCTGGAACGAGGCCAAGTTATTCAGCACTTATCATTATCTAGATAGATACTTGGCTCCGAAGCCCGGCCTGACATATTTGGCTCTTGGTATGACAGTTCTGATGTTGCCACATTCAAAATATTCGGGATCGAACGAGTTTTTATTTAAGAGTTGTGTCCGTGATTTAGGCAACAGATACAGCCGGCGTCTTATCATGGATAGCAATTGGTACATCCTTCGTTGTGAACAATTATTTAGGTATATATTTACATATGTCGTGGAAAGAGACTTATGTAATAATAAGATTCTTTATTTGATTTCTATTTAAATGATAAAATTTTGTTTTGATAAACAAAATTTGTTTTTTTTTTTTAGGCTAGTTGCTGTAATGCCATTTTATAAAAAGGCGGTACGAGGGCAGAGTTGGTTTCAATGATGACCTGAAGTTTGACTCAGTCAGCAAGTATCTACAGTCGGCATCATTGTGCCACTTTAAGAAAGCGGCACGACATGAAAACCCACTTGTCGTGGCCGCTGGGAATTATATACCCGATCCTATAGACCGAATGGTAAATAGACGACGTCACCCAAAACACGTCATTACGGATCCTCCCGATCCATTAATGGTGCTTTTAGGTACCACAAGCACCGGTCACCGCCCTCGACGAAGGGCTCGACGAGCGAATTAACCCATAGACACAGCCCACTGAGTTTCTCGCCGGATCTTCTCAGTGGGTCGCGTTTTCGATCTGGTGGTAGATTCTGCGAAGCACTACTCTTGTTAGCAGGGCCAGTGCTAGCAACGCTCTAGTTTGAGCCCCGTGAGCTCACCTACATGTTAGGGTGAAGCTGAAATAGCCTCTAAAGGCTATCAGCATAAGGAGTAAAAAAAAGAGTTGGTCAAGTCAGAACGAAACTGTCGGCTTACTCTTTCATTGTGAAAATTATTTGTTGAGAGTTGCAATAATTATTATTCAATTAAGGCTTTATTTACTTTTATTGTAATAAATTTAGTTCCACCGAATAAGAATGATGATGGGTTTGCCACTCAGCCATTCCTGGTGCCGACATATACATATACAATATAAATTATAAGGTTAATTTCCATTTGTATTTGTACTATACCTATAAGAGAGAAATAAATAAATAATTAAATTATAAATTATAACGATAACGGATTTTGAAAAAAAAAACATTTTTTAAAATAGTTTGAAGGAGGATATGTCTTCTTAGGTCTTTCGGAACACCGTACGGATGGTATGTGGTATTAGTTTTCTCTTGGATTAGATTATGAAATTGTGAGCTGAAGTGTTTCGGTATCATTGATCCACCCGCTTCTGCTAGAAGCAATCATACGCTGCGTTGAAGAGTTGGTTAATTATTATTCCATCACAAATTAAATTTCATGTCAAAATCGGATAACAGTGCTCGTGGTGTTTATATTTTTGTCCGATATCTCAAATGTTTTTTTTCATTTATAATCAAAATTACTATTACCGCTTAATCTCGCTTTTTCTTGTCGATTATCGATTTCGAATATCGTCATCAAGACATATTATGTGTATAGTGGCCACGAAAACTGTAAAGTTAAAGTGGTTGATAATTAAACCACTGTTTTCTTTTAACTTAATTCTGTATCAGTTGTATCTTGTTACAGTCAAGTCCAGTTTTAAATGTGAAACTTTTAGAATGGCCTGCAGCAGCAGCTTTAGATCGAGTGTGCCACGAATTATCTGTTGATCTGCGCGAATTAATAAAAGTTGAACGTCGATAATTAATTTGATTAACAAAAAGTTTTTTTTAATGCACTGGATTGTTTTATTTAAATATCGGTTACTAAGGCTGTTTTCGATTAAAGCTTTAACTTCAGTGACCCCGAGCTTTCGTTACAGCTTAACGAATAGCGTGACCGTGTTCCGTGCTCGCATCGATAAAGGTAAAGCTTGTTTCCTGATGCTTTCAGAAAACTTCGTTGCTTGAAGGGTATTGCTCGGCTGGATTTTCTTTTTATTTTGATATACTGATTGAGCTTTGCGGTAGAAATTGGTATAATGGTGGTTGATACCTAAGAGTGTCGGTAAATAATATGGTAATATGGTAAAATATATCACAGTGCTCTGGTATAAAGCACTGCGGGCCATTCCCAATGAGACGAATGGTAGAGCTCAGGGACCATCTGTTTTTAAGTGATCACTTGAGTCCATATACATCAACAACGTAAATGCTACCAGCCAACTTGAGACAAGTCTCAGTTTTACACTAGAATTGCTGCCAAGGCCTTCAAACCCAAACGCATTATTGCTTCACGATAGAAATAAGTAGGGTACCTACCGGTGAAGGTTCATATGGCGCTATTCCACCAGTGATCGTTAGGTCATCTTTTACGATCGAACAAAAAGAGTCGATGTTAATCTAGGCTGGCATTGCACAGCGAAAAAAGTTCGATTTTAATTCCATTAGCAAAAAGTTCGAATAAAAAAAAAGTCTGTTTAAATAAAAATCTTTAGTTACATGGTACGTATTTTATTTGTAATTAAAAAAGTTTGCGAAAGCCAGTGGCTTGCAGTTTGTTGCCACACTGCGCGCCGGCTACTAACTACATTTTAGAATTTTGTTTTCTCTTAAAAGTCTAGCATATTTTTTTTTTTTTTAAGGTAAAATTACTGTTTAGTTACAGTGAAGTTTTAATGTTTTTTTTTAGTTTTAATGGTTGTTGTATATTAAAAAAAAATCAGAAGTTTACGTAAAAATTTTGCTACACGGTAAGTTTTTCAGACATTTTATTATAACTATTTATAATTAGGGTCTGAGCGTATGTACCCAAAGTATTTATACATAAATTTTCGTGTATACCTAATTAGGGTATGCGAACAATTATTTTCGCTAAGCAAAGGCTACGCGGTTACGTAGTCCGTGTGCTACGTAGCGTTGCTACGGTGCTACGGTGCTACGGTGAACTTGGTTGCGTTAATAAAAGCGATGCATTGTCGGCGAACGTTCGTTCGAGCTTTATGTTCATTGTTTCTGAAGCTTTTGTTTGCCGGGAAATGTTTGAAGGGAAAATGTAGGCTTCCGTTTGGTCGTATTTTTTGTTTAAATCATTGTTACACTCGTGGACCGTGATTGTTGGAAATGTTCATTAAGAGTTGTCAAAATGACGTATAGAATTTTAAGTTTTACTTAAAAAGGGGGGCGAGTATGTGGTCCGCGTGATGATGATTGGATATTGTCGTTCAGAAACATTAGCAAGGGATAAAGCCAAGTTGCTGTCCACCAGAGAAGATCAGGGTCCTGGAACAGGTCCAAGTTTTGTACAAGGACACATCATTGTGCTTAGAATATTGATTATGTTTTATGTGGGGAATTTCATTTTAGATCAGGATGGTACATTGGAAAAATAATTACGGGAAATGGGCGACATGTTTTAAATGATTTTTTTACTTACTTTTAAATTGGAGATGTACTATTAACAAAAATGTTTTTTATATCAATTTTTTTTACTTATTTTATTGACACTAACATCCAGGTACAGTAGAAGATAGGTGACGAATGTTAAATCTATCCAACCATTGTTAATCGAAGATTGATTTAAGAAAGAAAAAAAAACTTTGGACGTTCAGAAATGTTTTTAAGAGATAAGAACATGTCCACTCGAATATCGAATACAGTTCATCATCATCATCACCAGCTCACATTCGTCCACTGCTGGACACCGGCCTCTCCCAATCCATTTTTTTTTTTTTTTTTTTTTTTTTTTTTTTTTTTTTTTTTTTTTTTTTTTTTTTTTTTTTTTTTTTTTTTTTTTTTTTTTTTTTTTTTTTTTTTTTTTTTTCTCCTTTGTAGGCAGACGGGCATACGGCCCACCTGATGGTGAGTGGTTACCGTCGCCCATGGACTTCAGCAATGCCAGGGGCAGAGCCAAGCCGCTGCCTACCGCATAAGTTTACACACACCATTATTATTCCTTCGATAGGGAATGTATTGGGAATGTCTTACTGCAATCACTTTTGCATTAAAATATCTTAAGATTTCAAAACAGTAACGCGTCTAAAACATATACACAATTCTAATCCGATTTTGAAAATTCGATCACGTCATCAAAGATAAGTAACAATAACAGACGACGACCTCTCGAAGAAAAATGTAATTTCAGCTTTTTCAGGAAAATTATAATTTACATCTTATACGAGGATGAGGTTGGTTTTTATGAAACCAATATAGCGATTCAATGAGAAGGCTTTCCGCGAAACACTGTAGTTAATTGTTTTGTAATTGCGCACCGAGCGAGTCCGGAGTTTTGGCTCGGTGCCAAAGCTCCTCAGATGTCCTCCTGACGCGTCGGATCCATGAAGCAAGCGCGCAGTCCTTCTGAATCCTAGTTGTGTATTATTATGTGGCTTTTTTAATTTCGTGTATCGCTGCATTTGTTACGAGTTTCCATGATTACAGATCAGAAACATTGGAGACGCTATTTTTATAGGCGTTTATTGTGAGTGTGCAGTGGATGCGACAATGATATTTTTTTATTGCTTAGATAGGTGGACGAGCTCACAGCCCACCTGGTGTTAAGTGGTTACTGGAGCCCATAGACATCTACAACGCAAATGCCGCCACCCACCCTAATACATGAGTTCTAAGGTCTTAGTATAGTTACAACGGCTGCCCCGCCCTTCAAACCGAAACGCATTACTGCTTCACGGCAGAAATAGGCGGGGCGGTGGTACCTACCCGTGCGGACTCACGCGAGGTCCTACCAGTAAAAAAGGTCATAGGAATACGTCAAAATCTTATTGTTATCACAAATTGTAGTTATTGTATTACATTACAAGCACGTGCATACGAAGCGCTTTGAAAAACCAAACCCGAAAAACGTATGTTTGTGGAATTACGGATGAGAAGAAACCACATTTCTGCACGTGATAATGATGATTTTAATTCCTTTTCGATATCTCAATGTCATAAAGTCCTCGAATGGAGGCCACGGATGGGTACCAGGAGCGTGGGGCGTCCTGCAACCAGGTGGACTGACGACTTAGTGCGCACGGCGGGAAGTCGGTGGATGCGGAAGGCGGAGGATCGCATTATGTGGAAGGCATTGGGGAAGGCCTATGTCCAGCAGTTGTCAGATAACGGCTGATGATGATGATGATGATATCTCAATTTTTTTTTTGTTTCATGTATAATTAAAATTATTATTACAGTTTAATCTCGTTTTTTTATGTTATTATCGATATTCGAATATCGTCATCGAGACATATTATGGATAGTGGCCACGAAAACTGTAAAGTAAAAGTGGTTGATAATTAAGCCACCGTTTTTTTTAAATTTCATTCTGCATAAGTTCCACCTTCTTAAAGTCAAGTCTGGTTTTAAATGTGAAACTCTTAGAGTTCCAAGGCTCGGGAGAAGGAGGTCGAAATATTATTTATATAGCCCAACTTTGAAAACAGATCGCGTGTCTGTTTCGCGGCCGAATTAGGCGCAATGATGCTACTTACGCAGACTCAAACCACGCTCGACTGAACATTAAAACTGTGATCATGAATATATTTTTCTCATAAATATTGACAGATTAACTAAACCCTACTTGACATTCAGCTTTATATTTGTAAAACCTTATTTAACCGCGGGACGCCGTCATTACGCGAAGACACTTCTCAACAAACGAGCCGCGTGCTTGTCACTCGTCGCTTGCATTAAAACGTGCGTTTAGGCATACGTTAAATAATAAAAAAATGCAATTAATAATGTAATTAACTAAAAATATGTTCAAAAATAGTATTTTAAATGTATTTGTAATATAGTCAATTTGTTTTAATTTCATTCTAGTATTCGTTCTTCAGTCTAAGTTATATACATGCTGTTATTATAAATATGCACGTGCATTTAAAAAAATTACATTTTTGATAAAAAAAATTCGATTCATTGATTCTATTGGTCTAAAGGGTCCTCGTATTTCTATGGGATACTATTTTGACGCAGATTCATTGAAGTTTCATTCAACATTATGTAATTGTGAAATCAAAGCGACGTGAAACGTGTTATTTACGTTACCGTACCGTGAGTACGGAGTACGGAGCTCTCTGTCAACTACTGAGTAAATATGTAGTTCGTTAAATGCGTGTGTTTGAGCGGCGCTAAGGTATTTGTAAGTTACGTGCTAATCAAATCTGCGCCAAAGACTAACTGTATCGCATGCAAGGGATGTGCGGGCGAGCTCACCGTCGGCATCAGCTGATCTGTACTCCTGACCCGGGTCACCTTGTTCTTGTAGATGAGCTTCTTGAAGGCCCTCTCGACCGGCTGGTTCCACCTCATGAACATGACGTACGCGCCGTAGAGCGAGAACAACACCAGCGCCTCCTGCCAGTAGATCCTGTTGTCCCGGAAACAGTATATCAACACTAGCAGGCTGATCGAGTAGAAGGTGCAGTCCCGGAACAGCGGCCACCAGGTGAGCGACAGCGTCGTGCGGGAGAACATCGCGCAGGCACCGATCACGAACAGGATGTTGAAGACCGCGGAGCCGACGATCGTCCCGATGCCGACGTCGTCGAACGACACGAACACGCCGATGACGGAGGTGAACAGCTCCGGGGCGGAGCCCCCGGCCGCCATGAACGTGGCGCCGGCGACGTCGTCGCGGATCTCGAGCCGCTCTATGATGACGTCGAGCGCGGGCACGAAGAACTCATCGCAGACGATGGCGAGCGCGACGAACATGTAGCCCATTCCGAGCACGTGCAGCAGCACCGCGCCGGACCGCCGCTGCTCCTCGCTGAAAACGTCGGGCGGGAAGAGCGGCGTCTTTGCATCTTCAGTGGCGTTCGGCAGCTGGGTGGCGTTGGGCAGCTGGGTGGCGTTGGGGTCGCCGGCGCGCGCCGCCGCCAGCAGCGCGAGCACGAGCGCGCCTCCCATGCCGCGGCTCGGAGCACAGTGCCGGCGCGTCGCCCGCCGCTCGCTCGATACCGCCGCACTGCGCACCGGCCCCGGGCCCCACGCGACCTCCGACCCTCATGCGTATTTCCGACTGGCTACGCTTTTGAGCCGATCATCTTTTTGCATAAAAGTTCTTGTGCAGCGTGCTTCGGGAACGCCGCCCAGCCGCGCCGTCACATTCCTTCGCTCATGCATTTTTAAATGGATATTTTAATTTAAATGTTTACTGCGAGACTCGGCCGCTCCGTTTCTCTTATAAATATTATATGAAAATTAAAATTAACGTTCAACTCATTCAACTGTTCACTAATTTATTCATTTGAAATACTAAACCCTTTTCGATTTTTACTTTACAATAATATTATTCGTTTCTGCTATGAGCATTATTTTTGTGTTAAAACATTCAAGTCTCCCATAAATATTAGACCATCTGGAGATCCATATTTTTTATACGCAAAATGAGTCTTAAAAGTCTGACAAATACACCACTATATGTCTCAGAAAAACTAAAAGAAAATAAAGAGAGTAATCAACTACATAATTACAAATTAGTGACTGTTCTCCAATCTCAAAACTTCAAACACCCTCACGCGATTTCCCAGGCATACACAAATGCACACACACAGAAATAAGCCCCCTCTGAGTTCGATAGGAATAAAACAAAAACTCCACGCTCCCCTAGTCTAGACATCATATCTACCTAGATGCTCGTAAGCGTATACAATTTCAACGGCTTGCATTCCCCTCTGTATCCAATTTAGGGTTGTTACCGAGGGTGCATATTCCCATTTACAGATATACTGATATATACATTTGTGTTGACAGTTCGAGGCGATGCTCCTTAACGAGATATCTACACATGGAGGAAAGAAAAGTTATTGGCTTTAAGCAGCATTTTTGTAATTTTACAGGAGAATCGTTAAAATTTTAAAATTTGGAAAAAACATCATGAAAAAAAACTTTTTCAGCTATTAGAATGGAGTAAACTTAGTTGTCGTTCAATTACAAAACATTGAATTGTTGATGCTATTAACCAATAAAACGGACATTAATCTATACTAATCTATACTAATATTATCTATACTAATCTATTCTAATATAATATTATAAAGAGGAAATATTTGTTTGTTTGTTTGTATTGAATAGGCTCCGAAACTACTGAACCGATTTGAAAAATTCTTTCACTGTTTGGAAGCTACACTATTCCCGAGTGACATAGGCTATAATAGTTTTTGAAAAAATTAGGGATTCTTACTAAAACTCCAATAATGTAACCCAAGGTTTAAAAAAATTGCCTAAAATATCCTTTACATCGAATTTGCGAATACTATTGATGATAGAATAAAATAATAATCTAATACGACTTTGTAGAACACATTATTATTTATAAAAAGTGTTGCGACAGTATATGTCTAACTATTATAGTTATGCCGCAATAAGTGTTCTTTTATTTAAAAACATAAAACAACGTCAAATATCGTTGAAATTTTTGTTAAAGACCCGAGCGGAGCCGGAGCGGGCCGCTAGTTATAAAGATAAATGTCGCGTATTAAGCGAAATATCGCTTAAACCAAATAGCCTTTCACCCTTCGATATATATTTAAAACTAGCTGACCCGGCAGACTTCGTAGTGCCTCAATCGATAAATAAAAGACCTAAACTTTTGTATAAAATAAACTTAAAACAAACAAAAGGAATCCGTCCGACGGGGGACACATCAAAGGAAAAACAAAATTGTTATTTTTATTTAATTCCGAGCATTTTCATATTTATTTAGCTTTAAAACCTTCTCTGGACTTCCACAAATAATTCAAGACCAAAATTAGCCAAATCGATCCAGCCGTTCTCAAGTTTTAGCGAGACTAACGAACAGCAATTCATTTATATATATATATATATATAGATACCTTATACTATCAAGAACTAAATATAATATTTAAGGATGGTATGTCAAAATCTAATGGATCTTTAAGCTTTAAAATCTTTTTTTTTTTCTCTTATTGCTTCGATGCGTGAACGAGCTCACGGCCCACCTGTGTGTGTTAAGTGGTTACCGGAGTCCATAGACATCTACAACGTAAATGCCAACCTACCTTGAGACATGAGTTTCAAGTCTTAGTTTTTCAGTACAACGGCTGCCCCGCCCTTTAAACCGAAACGCATTACTGCTTCACGGCAGAAATAGGCTGGGCGGTGGTACCTACCCCTGCGGACTCACAAAACGTTCAACCACCAGTGATTACATACGCAAATTATAATTTTGCGGGTTTGATTTTTATTATCTATATGTTAATACGTGAAGCAAAAACTTTGTATCCCTTTTTACGAAATTTGCGCGGACGGAGGAGTATGAAATTTTCCACACTTATAGAGAATATAGAGAAGAAGTGCACAACGCTAATATTTTTTAAAATAATGCATAAAAGATACATTAAATCAATAAAGAAAACATTACACACACTACATACCATGTATTTGACGCACACACGCATGCATACTATTTACTGTCATACTTTTGTCCGAATCCTGATCATGCAGGAGCCAGTCACCGTCGACGCCCTAGACACGTCCTTACGGATCCATCAGATCCAATAACCTTTGCATTAGATGCCTTCAGCTCTAATACTAGNATAAACTTACAATTCCAATTAATTATAGTCGAATTTCGATTACTGCGGGACCACTAGTACAATGTTATTCCTTCACCGCGGAAGTCAATCGTGAACATTTGTTATGTAGTACGTATCTCATTAGAAAAATTGGTACCCGCCTACGGGAATCGAACACCGACGCGCATCCCTACATACGAATGCACCGGACGTTTTATCCTATAGGCCACGACGACCTTTTTTAGGCCAAGGAAAAAGTGAGACCTGACTTGAAAATAAATCAGAAACATCAATTTCGTTTATGACAAAAGAACTTATCGTTTCAGTTATATATATAACTTTTTTTTTTAATTTTTTTTTTATTCTATTGTTCGATGTGTGGACGAGCACACGACCCATCCGATGTTAAGTGGTTATTGGAGCCCATAGAGATCAACAAGTTGAATTTCGCCACCCTACCTTAAAATATGATATGTATTTACTCCCTATAATACTCATTTTATGGCACAACGGCTGCTGCATTTTTTTTTATTACTAGATGAGTGGACGATCTCACAGCCCACCTGGTGTTAAGTGGTTACTGGAGCCCATAGACATTTACGGCGTAAATGCGCCACCCACCTTGAGATATAAGTTCTAAGGTCTCAAGTATAGTTACAATGGCTGCCCCACCCTTCAAACCGAAACGCATTATGCTTCACGGCAGAAATAGGCAAGAATACCTACCCGTGCGGACTCACAAGAGGTCCTACCACCAGTAAAGCATTCTTAAACTATAACAGAACTAAACAGAAATAAGCAAGGCGATGATTACAAGATGTCCTACCACCACTAAAATAATTTATTATTTTAATTTAATACGTATAGAATCGAATAGAACGTTTCAAATGTGTACTGCTAGCCACTAAAGAGTTATCACGTTAGGACCAAATTTTTAAGGCGGTAACTATGTCATGATAAAGCTTTAAAGCTAGTAGCTAATCCTGAATGCTAATTCATGTCAAAGTTACAATAAAGCTGCGCTATTATTAAGCCATCATGTAAAAATTTTAAACCGTTTAAATGGTTCTAATTTAGCTTATAAATTAGATATATGCAGACGTTGCAAGCTAAATAGATTTTGAAGTAAAACTTTCAGAAGCCTTCGAGCTCCTGTTATGCTAATGAGCGTTTATATCCATCTTTTTTTAGTGTCGCTTATTCGTTCCATCTCTAGTAACAAAATAAAAAAAAATAAAAAAACTTTACTATTATCTCTTGTCAGTAAAGTATGCTGGTGAATGGCACTGGGAATGGCAATGGTAAGAAGTTTTGATTTATTATACCGGGTGGTCTAGCCACCAAACGGTGACCATGACTTTGTAAGGGTAGGTTTTCGTTTGGGTCATTGTCTAGCTACCAAAAGGTCTAACCAACATGATGATCGATTATAATTAACAAAAATAATATATTTTTCAACGCGAGTAACAAAGCGGCACCTAATATAACAATATAATTTTCGGGCGACCAAGGGGCTCATTTTTTAGATCAAAATTTCCATATCGGACCATGTCCACCTTTCAAACCGATAATGATTAGTGCGTTCGTTTATAGTGTTAACTCCGAACCAGTCAATAATTTTCATTTAATTGTAAGCAGTTTGGGGGCCATTGTCGCCAAGACGGAACACGTTTTCCATAATTACTCTTTTTTATTTTTATTTATTGCTTAGATGGGTGGACGAGCTCACAGCCCACCTGATGTTCAGTGGTTACAGGAGCCCATAGACAACGTAAATGCGCCACCCACCTTGAGATATAAGTTCTGAGCTCTCAGTATAGTTACAACGGCTGCCCAACCCTTCAAACCGAAACGCATTACTGCTTCACGGCAGAAATAGGCGGGGTGGTGGTACCTACCCGTGTGAACTCACAAGAGGTCCTACCACCAGTGCTAAGTCGTATTTTTATAGTGTCCATATCGATTAAAAAGTTACATGTGTAGTGATATTAAAACACTAAGTAACGAACAAATGACTGAATTTAAAAATTTATTGCCAGCTATACGTAAATAACGTTATGAATGACCAGTATTGTAAGATGGCAACTAACAATATTTTTTGCACTTGATAATATATTTTTTGCTACCTATGTAATTACACTTGAAATAAAGTGAATAAATTTTTACTTGTATCAATAAATGTATCTAAATTTTTTTTTTTATATGCAGCAGTTTGTTCTCTATGTTGTTTCTCCCATGCTATAATTTTCATTGTGCTTAGCAGTGGGTTATCGCGAGTTAATTAAAATTATAGGTCTAGAATCTGATGGCAAAAAAAAGGGGAAAAAATAGCGATTTTCATATGACAACAAAAAAAATTTCATCTGTCAAAACTGAAATTTCGAGGAATTGTTTTTGGTTTGGCTTCAAATTTCCTTTAAAAAGTGGTGAAAATGTCGAAGAAAAATCTTCGATCGCAAGCAAGGAATATTGTTTTCAATGTTTATTAAAGAATACTTGATGAACAAGGTGCAGAACAAACACAATCATCGATATTGAGCCATCTGCAAGCGTTGACTGGTTAGTAGGAATGACACGTCTTGATACTTTGGTTATTTGCATTTTAGTGTGTATTGTGTATAACTGTATGTAAATTGTGTAACTTTGGTTTATTTCAGGTGTTTCTAATACTACCATAAGATGAATTGTTGCTGAAGGCAGATCTAACAGAGGCTTATTTAGTACGCCCGGTAAAAAGAGGAAAGGTGGCAAAAATATTGCGCCTTCCTCGTCTTCCTCTTCCGATGCAGACTTTTTTATGGATGTGCAGTATTTGGAACCATTTTCAAGTTCTGATAGCCTATAGTTAATTAATAAGTTCATAAACAGATTAATTGGAGTTTTCATCTAAATTTCGAACCCCACATTCGCCACAGTAAGATTTTCAAAAATTATCCTTGATCATTGCATAAATTTTTATATTTGCATGTATCACACAGAACCAGCCGCTATAAGAAAAAAAAAAGTATCAAAACGTTTTACTCCAATTTCTCCAATATTGCTAGCGTCAATTTCTTTTTTCCCTTTTTGCCATCAGATCGTGGTAGACCTATAACTTTTATGGTTTAATCGCGTCTTATCTATATAGACGATCACGATAACTATTTATTACGTTGGAATGAATCCTCGTCTCACCTCATACAATTCTCTTTTATATAATTTTAACTAATAATTTTAACATAAGCGGCTGTATGGGTAAATTTCCTTTTGCGTTTGCATTGGCACAAAAAAAAGAGCATGTGAAAGATATCATATCACTTCACTTATCACACGTAAGGCTTCTAAGGAGATTATGAGCTAGAAATTAGTTTCTGTGTTAATTTCATTACTGAAGAGAAGAACGTAATTAGGTTCAAAAATGTGGCTGGATGAAGCAGATGGCTTTGCTGAAATATTCAAAGGCTATTTGCCTTTTTATCTTTTCGTTGCCCTACCTATTTTCATTATAATGTCTCCAGTTAATCCTGTGGCGGCCTCACACGAATTTTCCGTGTACAGAATGCAACAATATGACTTACACACCGTTCCCCATGGTAAGGTTGCTTATATTTATAGAGTTTAATTTAAAAAATTGAATAACAATGACCTATAAATTTTGAGGTTACTCTATATTTTTTTCATATTGAAGGTAAGATTACAGGCTGTTTGCATTTGGATCAGTGGCTTATCATTTGACATAAATATTTTGTTAGAAACGTATTTATTAACATTAGGCATCTTGGCTTAAAAACAAGTCACCAAAAATCAGAAGTGATTAGTTAGTTTACTTAAATTTACATATAATATAAATTTTTGTCGTAGGTTGTCGTAGTGCCAGCTTCAACTTAGAAGGTCGTTCTTTAACATCATGGAGCACATCACGCCACTGTGTCGTTGCACGCGTACAGGAAATAACTTTAGAACAGTTCCTAGAAATCCGCAACAAAGCTGGGGCGTTGTTATTAGTATTACCTAAAAATGAAACTCTTTTGACGCCTGAAGAAAGAGAGGTAAGATTACAATAACACACTATATGCAGGAAACGGAAACATTGAAAAATCATATAAAAATAAAAAAATTCAAAGTTATTGGCGAATATATAATGTTACTAGCGGTACTTGCCCGCTTCGCTGGGCATTTAAAATTAACATTATTATTTGTTGTTGTTATTAGGGAGTCCAACACTCATTTATAAATATAAACCTATCCATTAAGAAAGTATTTTCTACATGGATACCAAGTTTTAAGTCAATCTTAAGCTTGGTTCAGTAGTTATAACGGAACATCCATAAAAACCACTGTAGATTTATATATTAGTATAGATGAGGACAAGAATGCTGTATACTTCCTTACTTGCTAGTATGGTTTTGTTTTTAACAACATTTATACAAACTTGCTATATAAAGAGCCAGACTTTCATTTCAGCTTAGCATGTAAAAGTAGCTATTTTAATGATATATCCAATTTTAATTTTATATGGGATTCTCACACGATTTTTTGTAATTAAATATGTAGATACTTAACACAGGTTCATGAATGACTTGCACACCACCTCACCTATTTCTTACACATCGTATTATAGAACTAAGACTTAGAACTCAGGTCTCGAGGTGAATATAAGCATTTTTGTTTATTTGTATGGATTATGATTACCACTTGACACCGGGCATGACTATGAGAACTGTCACATGTTAAAGCAATAAAAAAAATAGATAGTCAATAGGTTAATTGTAGTGATATTGTTAGGAAGAGCACTTTTGCATGTTCAGAGTCTGTACTAAGAACCTTGGTTGTATGCAGCATATTCAATTGCTGGAAATGGCGATGGTACAACAAGAGATCAATGCACCTGTGTACTTTGCTCGTTGGACTCCTGAAATGGAGGACATTCTGGCTGACCTCCAGCATAGTTTTATTACGGATGACAAGTCAGGAACTGCTCTAGAGGCGATGTTCAACACTGTATCATCAAATGGATATCAAATTGGTAAGTTTAACATAGTTACTAACTAATGCTGAAACACTTAAGTTTAATTACTAAAACTAATAGACAAATTTGCTTTATTTAACAGGCAATGTTCAATTATATTTGTTTAAGTTATTATTAAAGCCAATTTTTTTTTATAACCATCATCCTCTGTGCGTCGTATTCCTCAGTTCTGAGGGTCGTGACCTTTACTGAGCACTTTTGTTAGGACTATGTTCCTCCATTCGCTTCTGTCCTCCGCGCAGTGGATAGCGACATTGATGCTGGATTCCAAAGTCGCCTTAATCTGATCGGATCAGCGCATGGGACTACGCACCCTAGGCCTCTTTCCTTCCACTTTGCCGGTGATGAGAAGTCTTTTGAGATTGTCACCCTTTTTCCTCGGAACGTGACCGAAAAACTCTAAAATCCTACGTAGGCAAATGGTGGAGAGTCTCAAGGAGACGCCTAGTTCTTCCAGGATTAATTATATTATTATATTAATTATATTGATTGATTTATAACCATAAAGAACTTGAATATTATTTCAATTTTAGAAAATAATTAAACATAACTGAACTCTTGTTGTTTTTTCCTATTCAGTTGTCTCAGCCCCAACTCCACAGAAGCTCGATTCTAAACCAGTCACGTTACACGGCAAACTTATTGGGCGCTCTGGTTCAGCTCAAACCATTGTTATTGCTGCAAATTACGATTCCGCTGCCCTCGTACCGGTAACTACAGTTTTTTAAAATTAAAAGTACCATTTAAAATAAGAAAAAATGCAAGTAATTGATTTACTTTCATGTGTAACAGTTTTCATTTTGGGCATAAAGGACATGGGCCATTTTCAGCCCAGCTACTAGTGCTCTCAAGGACACGAATGAAATATCTATAGAAAAGAAAATTCATTTTTACATATTTATTATAAAATTTAAGGGTATTTTAATGGTGGGATAATTAAAATTCATAAATAAAAAGAAATTAGCATGACTAAGCTACATTGATAATATTGAAGGAGTTGCCATAGGTAAAATATATTTATATTTTAAACAATCCACACTAAATCTTCTTAAAAAATACATTATATTGCAAAAAACTAGCAAAATATATTAACATATTTAATTAATGGATTTTAAAACTAATGTAAAACATTATATCTAAACAAAAATCAATTTTTTACTTTGAAATCCGTAGAATAAATCATTACATTGATCAATAATTTTATTGATCATTAGCAAAAACAAAACGACGCTTGTGTAATGTTTATTTACGTTTTACATTTGATCAGTCGTTTTCGCACTCGTGCGCATTGTGGATATTATTAAGTGTTTCGTTGCGATATACCTGCTTATTATATTTTGTCGTGCATAAAATTAAGTCTTGGCGTTCATTGAATTAGGTTTGTGTTATAAAGTACGGTAATATTTAAGCTGATGATGATGTTAAAGTGTAAGTGTATTGACAGCAAATCATATGGTATAGGTAACCTAAAAATCTTATCTTATTTTTTAAATATCTCTGTATCCCCATGAACAATATTGATTTTAATTTTTGTAGGCAGAAGAGTATACGGCCCAACTGATGGTGAGTGGTTACCGTCGCCCATGGACTTCAGCAATTCCAGGGGCAGAGCCAAGCCGCTGCCTACCGCTTAATACTCTCCACAAGCCTCTTTTAAAGAAGGACATGTCATAGCGCTCGGGAAGTTTATTCGCGTCAGCCACCGCGGTGGATCGCTGCACGTTGACTGACTAACGTCTATTGCTCATTACTATAACTGCCCCTTACATAATTAATAAATACTTTTATAGGAAATATCCCAAGGCGCAGATTGTAATGCATCAGGAGCGGTAGCATTACTGGAATTGGCCAGGATATTCTCGCGTATATACTCAACGGCTGGGGGGCGCGGAGCTCCGACTTTGGTCTTTGTGCTGACTTCGGTGGGGCACTCGCTCAACTATTTCGCCACTAAGAAATGGCTAGAAGAACAATTGGACTCCAGTGACGCTTCATTGCTTCAAGTAAGTTTTTTTTATTGCTTAGATGAATGGATGGACGAGCTCACAGCCCACCTGGCGCTAAGTGGTTTCTGAAGCCCATAGACATCTACAACTTAAATGCGCCATCCATCTTGAGCGATAAGTTCTAAGATCTTAGTATAGTTACAACGGCTACCCCACCCTTCAGACCGAAACGCATTACTGCTTCACGGCAGAAATAGGCAGGGCGGTGGTACCTACCCGCGCGGACTCACAAGAGGTCCTACCACCACTGAGTTGTTAGATTTAACTTTGTTGAACGGATAATGACTTTTATTTAGTGTTTAAGAATATTAAATAGTTTATTTTAGTCATAAAAGTTTTGTAATTTATTAAAGATGTTAAAAAGTTAATTACCTAACAGTTAAATAGTGACAGCCCTATCGAAAAACTCTATTGTCCCCTTAAGCGACTCGGTTCGCCCACACGCCTAGGTGAATAGGGACAAGTCAGTTTTTGTAACTTTTTGTAACGTCTGAAGCTAATAAAAGCGAATTAAAAAAAAAACTCATCAAAAATGACATCCCAGATTTGTCCCTATTCCCCCAATCTACTGTAATGATTGAATGAATGAATAAATGAATGAATGAATGAATGAATGAATGAATAATTTATTTTATTTCAGACAACTACAAGTCCATATGTGTACATAGTATCATTGAAACATACCTAAAATTAACAGAACCAATCAAATAAAAAATGAATAATGTATGCACGTGCGTATTTGTGCGTCAGGACGTGTCGTTCGTCAGTTGCATGGAGTGCGTGTCGCGCGGCCCGGTGCGCATGCACGTGTCCCGCCCCCCGCGTGCGCCCTCCCCCGCGCACTCCTTCCGCTCGCGGCTCGGGGCCCCACTGCAGCACAAAAAGATCAACCTCGCCGACGAGCTGCTCGCCTGGCACCACGAGAGGTTCAGCATCAGGAGGATGACGGCCTTCACTCTTAGTTCATTGCAGGTTCGTTAAGTTTCATAGTGATTCGCAACTTCGCATGTAGAGGCTGTTAGTATGCTGCAATAGTTTCTTACTGAATATTCTTGTCAAATAAATGTTTTCGGGTCTGGAAGTTTGTTGAAGTGAAAACTTCTTTAGAATCGTTGTGATTTCAAACCGGATGCAACGGAAAAAACGACAGGTAAGAGACACAAATACAAAAATGTGTAGGATGAAGCCAGCAAAGAATGAGACAGAAATGTACATGCTATTTAATACAGCGCCATCTGTGAGATTTTTTAATACTAACGTGTGTATGAAAGCTCTTGTAGTGAATTTGAATTTAGGATTATACGTGAAATTAAAATATCAATTCACAGAGGGCGCTACCTTACAATTATTTACTAATGACAAATTTTTACATATACTTAAGACGTTTAGGATAATTGTATTTTAATTTTGGAAGGTTTCACTTCTACCACGTGTGAATTGCACACATTGTTTTTTTTTTCATTTCAGTTTCGGTCTTAATTTGAGATTTCATTAATCGTCCATGCAGTGGCGGATTAAAGGTCCAGAACGCCTTGCAATCACTTTATCGGCGCCCCTGTACCGGCCATAAATGGCCATCATAATACTATAAATTTTAACTAGTTGTTTTTGCAATTACGATGACGTTGTATCATCAAACCCTAGACTTTAGTAGACCAAGACCCTTGTACTTACGCTAATGCGCGAATGAATTAAGACGTTATAACTGTGACGAAATCAAGAGGGACGACAGAAGATTTAGATTATAGATCAGCATTTAGTTCTTAATCGTCGATATGTTATTTTCTTTATTTATTTAAAAATTCTGAGCTCTCGCGCCCCTTGTTACTACACGCCCCTAGGCACGTGCCTAGTTTGCCTTACGGATAATCCGCCTCGGCGTCCATGACCACTTGTATGTATGTATGTATGATTAGAAATTACACTTAATGAAATCATCTCTCTCTCTCTCTCTCTCTCTCTACAGAGTCACAAAGATTCAGGAAGGAGTACAGTACTGGATACACCGTCTGAAGACAGAATCCAAAATTTAGTATCAAACGTGGCCAGGATAGCACGTGCTCTGGCCTCACATATTTACAACATCACTGATGATGAGAACGATGAGGATGCAGGTTTATATGATGATGTACTGGTATGTAATAAATTTTTATANTCTCTCTCTCTCTCTCTACAGAGTCACAAAGATTCAGGAAGGAGTACAGTACTGGATACACCGTCTGAAGACAGAATCCAAAATTTAGTATCAAACGTGGCCAGGATAGCACGTGCTCTGGCCTCACATATTTACAACATCACTGATGATGAGAACGATGAGGATGCAGGTTTATATGATGATGTACTGGTATGTAATAAATTTTTATAATATACTAGCTGACCCGGCAGACTTCGTAGTGCCTCAATCGATAAATAAAAGACCTAAGCTTTTCTATAAAATAAACTTAAAACAAACAAAAGGAATCCACCCGACGGGGGACACATCAAAGGAAAAACAAAATTGTAATTTTTTTAAATCTTCTCTGGACTTCCACAAATAATTTTAGACCAAAATTAGCCAAATCGGTCCAGCCGTTCTCGAGTTTTAGCGAGACTAACGAACAGCTATTCATTTATATACCTATAGTATATAAGTCGGATTCATTTATATAAGTCGGATTGGTGGCAGGACGTCTTTTATATAATATAATGGAAGATTTTGATTGTTTCTACTGTTCTGAATATTTGATTATATTTCATTATCACGTTCAATGGTATAACTAGATCCTGATAATCGATCAGCGGTAGGCAGCGGCTTGGCTCTGCCCCTGGCATTGCTGAAGTCCATGGGCGACGGTAACCACTCACCAGGTGGGCCGTATGCTCGTCTGCCTACAAGGGCAATAAAAAAAAAAAAGAAAAGAATAGCCAAGTTTGAATCAATGGGTATTTGTTTTCATCTACATGTATATAGTATTTTAGAACAGTAGAAACAATCAAAATCTTCCATTATATTATATAAAAGACGTCCTACCACCAATCCGACTTATTGGCGGGAATTCGCGTAACAAAATGTGGATTGCATTTTTAATTTTTATTAAATTTTTGTATAGCGGCCCGCTCCGGCTCCGCTCCGGTCTTTAACAAAAATTTCAACGATATTTGACGTTGTTTTATGTTTTTAAATAAAAGAACACTTATTGCGGCATAACTATAATAGTTAGACATAATATGCTGTCGCGACACTTTTTGTAAATAATAATGTGTTCTACAAAGTCGTAGTACATTTTTTTATTCTATCATCAATAGTTTTCGCAGAGCACGCGATGTAAAGAATATTTTAGGTAATTTTTTTACACCTTGGGTTACATTATTAGAGTTTGAGTAAGGATCCCTAATTTTTTTCAAAAAAGATTATAGCCTATGTCACTCGGGAATAGTGTAGCTTCCAAACAGTAAGAATTTTTCAAATCGGTTCAGTAGTTTCGGAGCCTATTCAATACAAACAAACAAACAAATCTTTCCTCTTTATAATATTAGTATAGATAATATATATTTTCTTTTACATAATTTATTTTCTTTCAGAATGTAGATGAGGCAGCAATAAGATATTGGTACAATTATTTATCATCTCAATCAAGATCTGCTCACATAGTCACAACATCCCCGAACGGAGGTAAATATACAATTACAATACACACACATAAAACACTGTGTACCTCAGTGGGGATTTTTTTATTACTTAGATGGGTGGACGAGCTCACAGCCCATCTGGTGTTAAGCGGTTAGTGGAGCCCATAGACATCTACAACGTAAATGCGCCACCCACCTTGAGATATAAGTTCTAAAGTCTCAAGTATAGTTACAACGGCTGCCCCGTCCTTCAAACCGAAACGCATTACTGCTTCACGGCAGAAATAGGCAGGGTGGTGGTACCTACCCGCGCGGACTCACAATAGGTCCTACCACCAGTCAAAATGAGTAATAATGAGCACTCCTCTTTTCTAGGTTAGGGTTATGGGTTCGATTTACACATAGGGTAAACAATTCTAAGACGAATAATTGTTAGCGCTTAGTCCAGGTATTTTGTATATAAATATTAATGTGCATATTTTAACATTTAGACATTTATGCATATCAGTGTCAAGTTCTCGGAGTACAGGGAATCCTAGTTCTAGGACCAGATTAATGTGTCATTTGTCCTCGATTATCTATTTATCATTATTTATGTTTATCAAAATAATGTTGCTATATTCTTAAACTCAAAATATTGATATAGGGTTCCAAAATGAAGTGTGAAGTGAATGTGTCAGCCTGCCTTTAAAAATAATTATTGTCCCTTTTTATTGATATTTATATCGATAAATCTTGTCTATTTACCAAGATTCCACAAGTATCTTTGAGATTTTTAAGTTCTGTTTAAAGAGTTCTTCTGATTGGAAGCTGGCCTCATTCATACTTCATTTGTTATGTCGATTTAATGTTATCCTTTTTTTTTAATGGATTTTATGACCTGGTAACTAAGACCTTTAGGTCAATTCTTATTTTAATCTTAATTCTTATTTTTATGAAAAATGATAATATGGAGTGAAATGAAATGAAGATGATTAATTTGAGACATTAATCAACTGGAATGAAATTAAATGAAATGAGATGAGATGATATGGAATGAACTATAATCTCAGTAAAATGGTGGTCATTTACTAAGATTTTTTCAGTGGACTTTTGGAGGATCCCGAGAAGTTACGTCCAGCGGCTTTGTTTCATTTTCCCACATTAGTGCACTTTCACAGAAATTAAACAGTTAATAAACCACCGTTATTACACAATTAAACCTGAAGAAACACGAAATAGGCAAAATAAAACAAATCACACAACTTCACCCCTCACGCTCCCGCCAAAAAGTCCAATGCTGTGCTTTGTTTTCAGGTGTGACCGGAGCATTAGAAAGAGTATTGTCTAGATACATGGAGGTTACCGTGAGCACACACGCCGTCGATAAACGAGAGCCTGAGTATACTCTGTACTCACCCACTAGCGCCACCTTGTACGTTTACAGGTGAGTTTGTTTTATTGATTAGCCGACAGATTTTTTCCCTACCTAATTCGTTGGTAGCTAAGCTATTCTTACTACGCGCAGATGGCTAGGTGAGCTCACGGGCACATCCCGGATCGGAATCGCTCACATGATGATCAGTTGAGTCCGAGTATAGGAATTATTCATACAGTATCTGACATTTATGACTTTCAGAAAAAGTATGAATTTGGAGTGAAATTGCAATGGTAAAGCGGCAAATTAACGATTATAAATGACATTTATCCTGCCAAAGACAAAATGGCAGTGATTCATACAAAAAAAATATCAAAATATTCGAGAAAATGCAAAAAAAATTGTTCTTGCAACACTGTACTTAAAACTATATAAGTGTTATATGAATAATATTTATGTGGTAATGTACCTTCCGGTAGAAACAAGGTGATTAATTTAACGGCACGTAAATTGAGATAAAAAAGATAAAGAAACTTTCATTGTACTTGTATTGAAGCAAGATTAAAGTGTTTTTTTTTTCTATTTCTTTCAGCGTTAAGCCGGCGGTCTTCGATCTCATTCTAACATTAGCAATAGTTTGTTATTTAGCTGTAGTTTATTTCGCGATACAAGCCTTCCCGCGTTTCTACGAAGAATACGCGAAGATCGTTACGGGCAAGACCAAAGTACAATAGAGAGTTGTTACGTTACTGTGTGGGAAGGGAACGCTTACAAAGACAGCTAGCTATACACTCGTTCTCCGTAGTAACTTCTATTTTTTTTAACTGAAAAGGCAAAGGTATCATACCATACAGCCTGATCCTTTTTTTTATGAGAAATCATAATATGAAGTCAAATGAAATGATTGATTAATTTTACATTAATTTTCATTAATCAATTGGCATGAAATAAGATGTGGTGATATGGGATGAAAAAAATCTCAGTAAAAAGGTGGTTGCTTACTGAGACTTTCAGTGGACTTTTTGGAGGAACTCGAGAAGCTACGTCCAGCGGCTTTGTTTCATTTTTCTACATTTGTGCACATTCACAGATACTAAACAGTTAATGAACTACCGTTATTACACATTTAAACCTAAAGAAATACTAAATAGACTAAATAAAACGATTCACACGACTTCGCTCCTCGCGTTACCGCCAAAAAGTCACACTGGTTCTCAATATTTCTTGTTGCAATTCAATTTGACATTAGCTGTCATTCGCATCTGTCAACGCGATTTGAATTGTCAAATTCGAATGACACTGCCGAAGGGGTCGTTTGACATAAGTCATAAATATTAAGTCCGTTTTACTGAAGTAATTGTTAAGTTTAAATGTGGTATTTCAAAAGAATGTATTATGTAAAATGATCTAAAAATATTCCCGCACAGTGAAAGTGAATAATAATTTATTTGTATTGTAAATGTTGTACATCGATTATTTATAGATGCAATGAAGAAAACGGATACATGCCAAGTTGAGTTTTATGTAATAGTGCATAAGTTCGATTGTCATTCTTGAATGCATATACTAGCAGTTTGCTTTAATATTGTAATGTGTAAATAATGATCAATCACTGTCATTTATCGAACTCCGAGACAGTATTGTGCTTCAATGGAAATGTTATTGAGAGAAATCGTCGTCCCAAAATTATTTCGCATTAACTTGATTATTGGACAACACTAAATCGATATTAAAATATATCGATTAAGAAACCCGCTCACTCATGGTCCATGGTTTTGTATGGAATATTTGAAAACTAAAAATCAATAAGCTCGTCTCGGAGTTTGAGACAAAACTGCTCCCACACTTACATCCAGTTCTATATTTATCTTTTGTGTTTTTGTTGAACGAACATTGACGTATCCAGTACTTTAATTCGTTGTTCTCACAAAGGATTCAATTGAAAAAAAAAAGCGGTTTAATGTCGCTTCCAGTGTTATTTGTAGCGGTTAAGTTCTTCGGTTAAGGGTAGCGCCGTAGTATCAATCGATACTTATTTGAACACATATCAAGAAAAATTATTAGCCAAGGCTGTATGTTCAAATCCACTATGGATCTATTAGCTTCAAATCGTTGATTTTCATTCTATAAATTCTCCATTTTCGAATCCTTCGCTTGTCATTAATAATGACATTGTTCTCTTGGGTATCTCGAAGTTTATATCCTCAGGGATCTTGCTGAGCATATTACTGGTGGTAGGACCTCTTGTGAGTCCGCACGGGTAGTTACCACCGCCCTGCTTATTTCTGCCGTGAAGCAGTAATGCGTTTCGGTTTGAAGGGTGCGGCAGTCGTTGTATCCATATTGCGACCTTAGAACTTATATCTCAAGGTGAGTGGCGGCATTTACGTTGTAGATGTCTATGGGCTCCTGTTACCACTTAACACCCGGTGGGCTGTGAGCTCGTCCACACATGTAAGCAATAAAAAAAACTATCAAATCGTAGCTAAGTCAATAGTTTTGTTTCTGGTCATACCACTGCTAAATATACTTGTGTTATCACACGAAATGCACCAAAGCGACATTTTGTTTTGAACAATAAAACGTACATATAATGTTTTGGTTTACGGTTTTGAATTTATAACGGTTTTTATAAGAGTTTAAAAAAGTACATTGTTATTTATTTAAGTGTTTATTTTAGAAATTTCGGGAAGAAATAAAACCCGACTTCAAATCGTTCAAGATAAATACATACGTACAAATTATTTATCTTGATTTCAAAACTATTATGATTTATTTTACAGTTTCGAATATTCCTTTTTCCGCGTTCACGGACGAAAACGTTCTTGACACGCAATTTTTGCTTTTAAAAATTACTTTAATCTCCAATTACTATAATAGAAAAAAAAAAAAAACAATCGAACTGGCAACATAAAATTCAATGTTGCCAGTAAAAAGTCTAACATGATAACTATGTAAAAGACGTTTGTTATGTATTTAAATTATAAAAAAAAGGTAATATATATATTAAAAAAAAGATTCAGAAAGCAATAATTGATTCCGTTTTTATTGAACTTTGAGAGTGTGTAAGTTAATGTATGAGAGTTCGAATTATTATTCCATTACCGGCTGCATAGGTTTTTGTGGGTATATACACATATATTTTTATTTTATAAACAATATGCTCGAACAAATATAAAGGTTTTAGATTCATATTCTCCACTAGTTCATTTATAATTAGTTAAGGAACGGGATTGTATTTGGTGGATTAAAAAAGAACATTGGACAAAGTGTAGCTGATTTCACAAATACTCAGATTAAATGATTTGTCAATAATTATGAAATTTCACATTTTTAGGGTTTTATTTATTTATTTATATCGTAAGACTTATGAAGAAAGACAGACCGATGATGTTTGAATTTGTTAAAATTCGCGTACAGAACCCTGATTGGTTTGAATATAATATAATAATAAATTAGAAATTTATAATGATTTTTTTCTGGTTGTTGCGAGCCGTTTCGAGGCGCCTCACAAACTAGCACTTCTGTTTTACATAACAAGTGTACCCTATCCGATGTAGAAACGCGACTAAATCTTCAATATCATGTCTAAATGTGGAGACATCCACGCGGTCGATTCCGGTCGCCACCTGACTTCAGTGTGCTTAGTGCGAGTTTTTTAACGTACTCGATAGCGTAAAAGTTAACTAAATTTGTATGCAGTTGAAACAGCGCCCCTAGCGGCAAACATAGGCAAATATGAGCTAACTTTGACGCTGTCGAGAACGTTAAAAATCTCCCACTAAGCACACGGATGGGCTGTGAGCTCAGCCTTCTAACTATTATTTTAATCTAACCAAATTGCCGTTACAACGTTAATAAATTTTATGCATTTGTTGAGATACAAGAGTACCTTTTACGAGTCATTCTACCACTTAATTTTTAACCGTCCCAATATATATATATATTAATAATTCCTTCCGTATTTAAGTTCGTTCTTTAGATAAATTCAGTCGCCGTTGCACTTTAAAACATTAAGAGAAATAACCTTTTAAAGAAAATAATACGTGTACCGTTCTAATAAAAGCTGATTTTGCGTTTGAATCGCGCGTTTATTTCTTACATATTAATACTTCAATCGCCCGTGACCCAGTGATGGGCAAAAAGTAATCAGATCAGTAATAATTACAAATTACAGTTACATTTTAATTGGTAATTGAGATACTTTGTTAATAGTTGTAGTTTAATTACTAATAGCGACCCGCCCTCGCTTCGCTTCGGAAACACTAAAACACACATGAAACCAAAAAAAAAAAATAAAAAAAAAATAAAAAAAAGTAGCCTATGTTCATCAGGGACAATGTCGGCTTCTAATGGAAAAATAATTTTTCAAATCGGTCCAGTAGTTTCGGAGCCTATTCGAAACAAACAAACAAACAAATCTTTCCTCTTTATAATATTAGTATAGATTAGAATACAAAAGTAACTAGTTACGCCCATCACTGCCGTGACCACGGTAGTTTGTAACGTGTTCGAGAAAACTCTCAAATAATAAATATTAATTTATGAAATTAGTATCATGTCTACAATTCGGAAATACCGAAAAAAGAAAGTATATTGTAATTTATTGTGTTGTAAATAAACAAATAAATAAAATAAAAACGGCTGGATTTAAAGAAATAATTTCGATGCCTCCAATGAACACTACGCTAACTCCAAATTCGTAGGTTTACAGGAGGAGCGTTTAAACGAAAACAAGTTGATAAATATAACTGCAATAATAAAGATTTTATGTTTTTTTCTTGTGTAACTAGCTGATTTACTCTTGCTTCGAACCCCATCAATAATGATTAATTGTAATACTTTTAAAATAGTGAAGCGATTTGCGTGAAAAACGAAAATTTCAATATTTTGAGTTAGAGTAGTGTTCATTGGAGGCATCGATTTGAAATGGTAATTAATAAATGCTACCGTTCTGTTTCATTATTGAAAAGTGAAAAAAGCTTAGCGGTGAATTTAACACACAGTTATTTTGGATGAACTTGCTTTTTTATAAGGATTTTATAACAGGTGTACTCTGAAATAGTTCAGTTTGTATTTTGAACTCTAGAAAATATGGTTTAAAACTGTCGCTTTCATTACACAGGCTGATGGGGACTGGTGTGGTTTACGATTTCACCACACTGAATTCGATAATCTGAGTTATAATACCACGATTTTCGCATATATACAGTTATACAATCAGCTAAGTTTGGCTTCGTAAAGCGTCATCTTTGTCGCACGAAACACTAACGGTGTGCTTAGTGCGAGTTTTTTAAAGTTCTCGATAACGTAAAAGTTAACTTAAGTTTGTATGGGGAACGTTTGCCTACGTTTGCCGCTAGGGACGCTTTTCTAACTGCATCGTGTAATAAAAGTGAAACCCGCAAAATTATAATTTGCGTAATTACTGGTGGTGATAGGACCTGTTGTGAGTCCGCACGGGTAGGTACCACCACCCCGCCTATTTCTGCCGTGAAGCAGTAATGCGTTTCGGTTTGAAGGGTGGGGCAGCCGTTGTAACTATACTGAGACCTTACAACTTATATCTCAAGGTGGGTGGCGCATTTACGTCGTTGATGTCTATGGGCTCCAGTAACCACTTAACACCAGGTGGGCTGTGAGCTCGTCCAACCATCTTAAGCAATAAAAAAAAGTGTGTGTGTCCGCTCCGACGCACGACTGGAGTTTACTGGATATAAAAAATTAAACGAAACAATACGAGAAATAGTTCTATATTACGACAACACGATACACTACAGATTATTAACAAATTAACGAGACACAAAACAAACGACTAACAAATATATGAAAATACAATAATGAGAGAAACGCGCGATCAGTACGAGGCTTTGTGGCGGACTGCCGGCGCAGCAGCCCGGCGTCACCTGCGATAACGCGGCCGCGCGTTGGCTCCTGATTGGCGCGCGCACGCATCACGCAATCAGGAGCCAATCAGGCGCATAACGCATTTCGTGTGACATGCTAGTACGATTTTGGTCCCCATAATTTTCATACCCCGGGCCTATATATGTAAATCGATTCTAAAGGAGTAAACTCCAAAAATGCGTACAAATTTCAGATAACTTTTACGTTATCGAGAACGTTAAAAACTCGCACTAAGAGATTGTACACAAAACTGCGATGCGACGTTGTATGGTCAAAATCTACGAGCTCCCACGACGCATCGCAAGAACTTGCGAATTGATTCGCATCGCGCATTCCTGCGATGCTAAAAGATTGTGAAATTCAACGCCAAATGTGGAAGGGAAACGCCTTGCCGCACGAAATCGCACTGCAGAAATTCGTGTCGCATTTCAGTCGACTATTATCAAAGCCGGCAATGTGACTTTTGGACAATTATTGGTAAACCAGAAAAACGAATTATTGACTTTGTATTCCATTGGCAGTCACAAAACTCTTCTGAACGACATCTTAGATAAATAACAGGTTAAGTATTAACCTTTATTTAATGCAGGTTTTGAACCGTATTCTTTGAAGGAGACGATTATATTCAAATCAATCTGTATTGACATATCAATAACATTTTTTTGTCCAAATGCACAGATTGCCACCTTTTATAATAGACGACTCATTTATGTGTGTTGCAAATTCGCATCGCGCTGATTCAGAGTTTTGTGTACAAACCCTAAGCAGCGCACTCAAACAACGACGGACACACGTCACACGGGTAGACTTGAGTGCGACAGAGACAGCGCTCTACGAAACCGAAATTAGCCGATTGTCTCTTTTCAAAAGTCGATGTGCAGTCTACCGCCGGGTACTGCATTTAAGTTATGCTATATAACCTATAAGCTATGAATAGTTGTTATTTTTGTGTATAATATTAACGAATACCAATTTAATTCTGTACATTGATAAATAAATGCTAAAGGTTTAATATTAATAAAAAGGCGTTACGTATAGTTTTTTTTTATGAATATTTTATTCTCGGAAACTCAAGTATATTACAGCTATTAGGTATATATCACATATCTAGCAAATAGCAAAAAGCAAGTTCAATCAGAGAACAAACTAGTTTTGTTTTAAGTGTAAATGGTGAATAATGCGTGGAATTGAGATAATAAAAATGTTTAAAAAAAAAAACATTATTATTTTTATTTACCTTGGGAGTAATGGGAATGGCTTTTTCTCTGGTTGGTGGGGAACCTACTGCAAAGTTCCCGCGTCTGAGGGAGTACGCGGCATATGTGGAACTCTGGCCACATGATACAGACCTACCCAATAAACAACTACCCTGCATCCTTGCTCGACTCCCGATCCTCGCCAGAGATAGAATCCGGACAAGGTAAGGGTCAACATTACAATTACTATTGTTGATCGAAGTTACAATTACAAATGAATATTAAGCCCCAGAAATTATCAGAACTTCATTAGTTCTCATAACCGAAATGAGGACATTTTTATTTATTACTACCTGACCCGGCAGACTTCGTAATGCCTCATTCGATAAATAAAAGACCTAAGCTTTAGTATAAAATAAACTTAAAACTAACAAAAGGAATCCGTCCGACGGGGGACACATCAAAGGAAAAACAAAATTGTTATTTTTATTTATTTCCGAGCATTTTCATATTTATCTACCTTTTAAGCCTTCTCTGGACTTCCATAAATAATTTAAGACCAAAATTAGCCAGATCGGTCCTGCCGTTCTCGAGTTTTAGCGAGACTAACGAACAGCAACTCATTTTTATATATATATATAGATAAACTCTATTGAAACTTTAATAATATGTTTTTGGTAAGTACTTGGATTGTTGTTTTAGTCGAAGGAAGAATAGAAGACACGTAGGTATAACATAGGCCTTCATATCTGCCAGATTTAGGTACGTTGCAACATTGAATCTAATGTAACGGATGAATTATGATTAATAATTGTTCTAAATTACGTTCAATGAATTACGATTGTTTTTTTTTATTGCTTAGATGGGTGGACGAGCTCACAGCCCACCTGGTGTTAAGTGGTTACTGGAGCCCATAGACATCCACAACGTAAATGCGCCACCCACCTTGAGATAAAAGTTCTAAGGTCTCAAGTATAGTTACAACGGCTGCCCCACCCTTCAAACCGAAACGCATTACTGCTTCACGGCACAAATAGGCAGGGCGGTGGTACCCACCCGCGCGGACTCACAAGAGGTCCTACCACCAGTAAATACCTACCACCAGTTTATAGTATATTATCTATGTTAAGTTATAGTGATTAATCTATGGTAGTAGTAGTAGTTTTATTTATCCAAATGGAAAGGCAAAGGTGTCGTACCATACAGCCTAATCTTTTATACATATTTTTTTATTTTATGAAATATGATACTATGAAATGAAATGAAGATGATTAATTTGAGACATCAATCAACTGGGATGAAATTAAATTAAATGAAATGAGATGATATGGGATGAAATATAATCTCAGTAAAATGGTGGTCGTTTATTGAGATTTTTTCTATTGACTTTTTGGAGGATCCCGAGAAGTTACGTCGAACAGCTTTGTTTCATTTTCCCACATTCGTGCACTTTCACAGATATTAAACAGTTATTAAACCACCCATAATCTATGGAAACATTCTTGGCAGTATGTATCACTACAGATAATTAATTATATAGCAGGTATTAAACTGGTGTTTGAGCACAACATACTGAACTCGTCATTGGTCTAAAGTGAAGGACAGCTGTGTGCTTAGTGCGAGTTTTGTAACGTTCTCACTAGCGAGCCAGTTTGCTCAAATTTGTATGCAATTGGAACAGCGCCCCTAGCGGCAAACGTACTCGGTGTTATTTTGTGAGTGCGAGTTCATATTAACGTTGTGATCTCGTAACCGAGTAATTTTACCGAAATGAGTACTACGAATGACATTTGTGCGAGTGCGTGTTACNAGAATAGATAAAACCTTAAAAAACAACATTATTATTAAAAACGAAAGAAAAAATCTTGATATTGTATTGGTTTCACGGCAAAATTTTTAGTGACTACTTAACTTGCTTGAAAGTGAAGAAATACTCTCAAAATCCATTAATTTGCAACTCGCACTCGCACATACAATAATCGAGAGGCTCACTTCGGTAAAGCTATTCGATACACGAGACAGCAACATAAACAAACCTTCTCTCTCCCACAAAATGAGATTCATAAGCTTACCACTAGGTGGCACTGATACAACCTCACACAAATTAAACATATCATTAACATCGACTGAGTAATTAAAAAAACTCGCACTAAGCACAGGTACATTACCCATTACTCGAATAATTATAAATATCGTTAGAAAGCCTGGCATTTCAATTAAACGCCTTAAAAAAACCCTTGCGTGCTACCAATATAAAAGAAAAAAAATATCGCTTCTCAAGATGAATAAACGTCCTGCAAATCGAGTAACTCGCACTCAGAGCTCCGCACGTTTCACCGTGAAGAGCGTACACTCGATGCGAGTCAATCGATTCCATTTTTGAAACTCGCACTAAGCCTACTGATATACAAAGTACTTGAGACCTCATGTCTCAAGGTGAGTGGCGATTTTCACTTTGTAGTCTATATTTATATATTCCTGAGTTCGTTTTACACATATTAACATATAAACTTTAATTACATTAAACTTACAGATAAAATATTATATTCCAAAGAAAACAAAAAAACAAATACAAAATTTAACAAAACTTTATTTCAAATATTAATTACAAATACCGTGATGTTTTCATAAACAAAGTAAATAATAATTTATTTTGTAAAAACTATAACTTGTCATTAAAGCTACCTTATGAAAATAGAAATTAAGATGTAGGATATCGCTCGACAAAAATATTTAGCTTCAATACATTTAGTGCCCCGGAATAGACTCCAACGAATCCAATATCAAGTACAATTAGATAATATAGAGATTTTGTTCATATAAAATAATAATGTGTATATACTATAATAATAGTTTTGTTATCCGCGCTAGTAATAACTGTATGTAAATATTATTTATGGCAACGGCAATTCTTGCAAAAAATACTGTGTTTATAAACATAATATGTATTTTTGTCGTTTGTCGTACTTTGATGGAATAAAACCTTCTCTATAAGATCAAATAAGTATTGTTTCCAATTAATTACAAAAACAAAGAAATCGATAAATAGGTTTTTTTTTTTAAATTGAAAACTCCTTTAACTTTCGCCTTAATCCTCGTTCAAAAATTTTAACAGAATGACACTTAAAATATCAATCCAAGTTTTGGCAGACATCAAAGCAATTAAAAAACTTGCGTTTTGTTTTTTTGTTTATGTGATCTTAAAATGATTTAGAGCTTTCCTTTAGCATATTAATTCGAGGTAAGTTTTAAAACTTTTTAGAAGAATTACAGAAGATAAGATGAATAACAATTTTAGGAGTCAAAATTCGTCAATTCTAAATGCTGCGTTTTGTTTTTATGTAACAATTTTTTGATAAACAGTCACGTATCTTGAGGTTGTAACTGTATTTACACTAAAACTATTTTGTTCTGAGATACGTAAATTATGTGACTATATATTTAAAATACGATGACTTAGCTTAACACGAAAATTTACCTTTTAATTTATCTTTAAGGTAAAATATGGCCGCTGTACTTATTACCTAAATTCTTATTATAGTCCGTCCGCTGTAAGAATGCGTAAGTGATTGAGAAGTCGATGTATGAATTCGTTGTCAGTTTACCCTTCGAGCACTTCCGTGGTGGCGGCTCCGTTGATGTCCTTCAGCTCGTTCGACTTGAATGTGGCCACGAAACTGATATTACCCAGTTTCTGTAACGTTAACGGGTAATGTATTTTAAATAAGTATTATATATATATATATCGCGTGGTTTTTGTATTTTTTCTATTAAAGTTCAATAGTTACGTAGTCCTCGTTCACAAAGAGCATCGTGTAATTAAAACTAAAGAAGAGCTTCAAAATTATTTTTTTGTTAACAGAGCGTATTGAGAGCATGGCGCTATTATTTTTCATAGCAATTTTCTTTCTACGTAATCATTGGTAGCTTCAAGGGGATATTCTGGTTTCACTGAAGCTTCACCTAGATAGACGAGCTCACGGGGCTCAGCCTAATAAAATTGCCAACTTCTCCCCTAGCAAGAGCTGTGCTTTGTTGAATCTGCCACCGGATCAGAATCGCAACCCACTCAAAAGATCCCGTGAGGAATTCAGTGAGTTGGATCTACCGTTTGTGTCTATGTGACAATCATTGTTCAAATGTATATTCTTTAAATATACCGGAAGAATATGTATTGTTTTCATAATGGAGAGTGTATCAAAATTTTACGTATTGAACAAAACAGCACACACATGGACAGACAAAAATAGCGACTTTTTTATATTAGTAATTAGTGCTGGTAGTGGTTTATCCCACTGAGTTTCTCGCCGGATCTTTTCAGTGGGTCGCGTTTCCGATCGGATGGTAGATTCTACGAAGCACTGCGCTTGTTAGGGCTAGTGTTAGCAACGTCTCCCGGCTTAAGTTCCGTGAGCTCACCTCCTCGAGGTCACTAGAATAGGTAGGAAAAAAGGTGGCTTAATTAGATACATACGTTAGGTTGAATAGGTAGTTCAACGGTGAGTAGTCCTTCAGGAGCGACGTCCGCGGCGGGAACGCGCAGGGCACGACCCGCGATTCCCGATGACGTCACGCGGAACTCGCACCCACTCAGCGTACTGTTCAGAGGGTTCAAAAGCGACAGTTCCACTGTTGCCGGCTGCCCGATGATCAGGTCGTCTTTGAACTGCGGAAACGTTGGTTGTGATTACAACTGACAAGTGAGACAGGCAGCGGCTTGGCTCTGTCCCTGGCATTGCTGACGTCTATGGGCGACGGTAACCACTCAACACCAGGTGGGCCGTATGCTCGTCTGCCTACCAAGGCAATAAAAATGAGGTCTCGGATTTTTTCCCCCCACTAAAACTGTAATCTTTTTTTCTGTGCCACACTGACTATAATTAATAACTTTGCAGCAGAAACGTAGTCGTATCTGTTTACTCTTTCGCACTTAAACAACAGACATTCTGTCCGTTTCATTCGCACATGAATCTGCCTTGCCATTTTACAATACCGGTCATTTGAATCGTAATATAGGTATAATATGGCTGACATTACATTCTAAATTCAAATGAATTTTATGTGGAATTCCAGTGTCAAGTTTAGTCATTTGCTTATTAATTAGAGTTTCTTTTCACTACATTCTTTTTCATTATTGGAATGGACACGATATAAATATGTTTATTTATGGAATGCGTATTCCGTCGTGGTAAAAATGCCGCGCAAACAGCTCATAACATTAATGACGTATTATTAGTTTGACGTTTGACGTTATTATTGGTTTGAACGCTTCCAAGATGCAAAATTTTAATCTAATCGCCTGAAAACTAAAGTCTACAACGACAAATTAAAGGCGATAGTGGAAACTGACGATACTCAATCTATCACTGAGCTAGCAGCAACTTTTAGTGTTAGTATCTAAATTTTCTGTATACTAAGAAATTTTGTAGGCAAATACCATAACTTAATCTATACTAATTTAAAAATCTACCGTGGTTTTTACGGATGTTCCGTTATAACTACTGAACCATGCATAGATTGACTTAAAACTTGGTACCTATGTAGAAAATACATGTATTTAATGGATAGGCTAATATTTATATGAGTGTTGGACTCCCTAATAATGATGACAATAAATAGTAATGTTAATTTTAAATGCCCAGCGAAGCGGGCGAGTACGGCTAGTAACTAATATAACTTAACGCTTGTTTAAGACTGTTTTCGTGTCTCGTTTGTACCTTAATGTTAATGTTCGGTTTGAGGATCTGGAAGTCGTCGTCGTCAGCCCAGGACTGCTTCGTTTCATCGACAATGGCCATCGCAGATATCTTGATGTTCCCGTACTCGACCAGCTTCGGCAAATAGTCCTCTACTTTCACCACGAGGCTGACTTCTTCGTCTAATGAGAGTGGGTTCGAAAAAGTAAAAAATAGGTTCAAGAAAATTACATTACACTAAGTTAGGTTATCAGGTCCTGTGAGGTGTGGCCTATGGAAGTCTAAGTGCTTTGTCTAATGGTACAACCATGTTTCGAATCGGAATGTATTATATTTTGTGGCAGTATGGTTGCGAATACCGGTGCGCTCAATACGACAAAAAAAGTGGGTATTGTGAGCTTCAACGGGCTCGGACATAGTACACTCATAGTATTACATACTCATACATATAAAAAATAAACAATAAACACTATAAAATACACTAAATTTATAAGACGGAAGACTCAAACTTCTTATCTAGCACGAAGTAAATATTCATTTCGGTTTATATACAATACGTTACGTTGTGGCCTATGGTAAAAAGCATATTATTAGGTATCAAAAAATATAGGATTGAAATTTTATTTATTAGTATTTTTATCGATTATCGTAAGACGTACACTCAATTAAAACTACTCTTACAATTTAATCCCCCTAAATTGTAGATCTTGGGTTTTACTGTCATTTTTTATATCTCGAATTGTTTATGACAATATAAAAAAAAAATTCAAACGCTGTAAGAATCGCCACGAAAGAGATTCGTAAGAAAAGAAAAACATTACAAATTATATTATTTCGGACGTTTCTTTACAATTATGTCACTTTACAATAATAATTTACGTGGTAGCAGCGGATGAGAGAGATTTTCTAACTACCTACCGTTTATTTTCTTTAACAGACTATTTCTAAATTTTGTCGCGTTACATTTGACGCAAAACGAAAAAAAAAGTAACTCACTTTTCTGTGGCCCAACGTAGAGTTTTCCTTCGATTTTTTTGATGATGTCAAATTTAACTCCGTTGTAGTAGAAACTCGATGCGCTCAATGATGCCTTTATGTTACGTCCCTTTAAAAAACATAATAGTTGAAAGACTAATTAGACTGATCCGGTGATGCAGGATTTGGCACACCTAACTGTTGTGCTGTGGGTCGGGGGCTCGATACCCACACGAGCAAATATTCGTCTGATAGACAGGTTTGTTTAGTCTTTGGCTGGATGTTTATTATCTATATACGTATATATTTAAACGTATTTAAGTTTGTATGTCATTCACTGGTACCCTAACTTAATTTGGGATCGGCTAACCGTGTGTTATTTGTAACCAATTATTTATTATTATCGTTATGATAAGATATTATCTTGGTTTATTCTCAAGAATAAATATGGGTATGTAGAAATTAATTTTTGGTTTTATCAACTCTTTACAGATATTATATAGAATATTAATGCAATCAATACTTATGTCTTGACTGTGTAATGATCACCGTGTGTAGTTCACCAGTTCTTTGGTGTCCCAGTGGAATGAGTTTTTTTAATCCTAATTCTGTGATTGCTGGTTTTTAAAATTTGTATTGGCTCAGTGAATAACGCACATGCAAATTACTTTGAGACGAGAATTCGACCTATGAATTGTGCCGTATCTATAAAAATATTATAAAGCTGAAGAGTTTGTTTGTTTGTTTGAACGCGCTAATCTCAGGAACTACTGGTTCGATTTGAAAAATTCCTTCAGTGTTAGGTAGTCCATTTATTGACGAAGGCTATTTCGAGATATATTATTCGAGACGTCTACCCTTTCGAACAAAAAATAGAAAAGAGAATTATCAGAATCGGTTCCGCATTCTCGAGAAATCCGTGAACATACATAGATAAAAAATAATGGTCGAATTGACAGCCTCCTCTTTTGAAGTCTGCTAAAAAGTGTAATTTTGGTACCTTAAATAACTCCTTAACATTATATTATTCAAAAATATTTTCACTTTCTACGTAAATGAAGTCGCGGGTAAAATTCAGGGTTATGCCAAAGTAACTATTCCACGCGGACGAAGTCGCGGGCAAAAGCTAGTTTATAATACAGTAGTTCACAATTACCTGATCCGAAACATTCTTGATGTCGATTGTGACCTTGAAGTCTTTGCCGATGGAAACCAAATCTATGTCTCTTAGTATGAAGGTCACGTCCGTCTGTAAGTTGCTCACCACTGAGTAGTACCTGAGAAATGTATTGATTAAATTTAAATTTATACCTTAAGTGTTTGGAATTAATTACGAGCTGGATCCCATGTAGGTACTACAGATATTTCCTTGATGTATTTTTTTTATTTTAAGCCCTCCCTTTACCTTTTCATCCATTTTTTTTCAGTAAGATTTTTGACGCAATTTGCGAGCATTGTCGTCTAGACGACACTTTGAGCTTAAGGGAAATAGACATATTTTATTTAATAAATTTTACATAAATATTATAATATTGTAAGTATTTTTTGTCTTTTGTTGCTCTTTCACGTCGCGTCGATACGATGCAAAGGATCGGACAGATATTTTTAAAATGTCAGTATAAGATCAGGAGAGTGACATAGGCTACATTTTATCCTGAAAAAACATCTTATTCCCGCGTTTTGTTATCTTTAAAAAAAATACTCGATTTCGTCCGTTTAAGTTTGAAGATTAAATTGTGACCAGATTTATGCGTATTGGGTCCGCAGAACTTAAGTATTTGGGTTGCTTTTATAGTGGTCACGAATTGTATAGTATTAAAATAGTAATACTTAGTCATTGGCGCTTTTCCTTGACCAGGCGATGCCGCGGGTAAAAGCTAGTCTTTATAATAAGAATTTTGGTTAAAGAATTTCGGTAAATGAAAACGATTTCAAACTTTACCGCTATTTAACGCAAAACATTCAGTTTTGAATAGTGCAGAGCCGGCAATATTAGATTTATTGAGAGATGTATGCCTCTTATTTCAATAAGACGTCTTCTTGTTTAAAAATAAATTGGTTGCCTGTAAAGTCTGTTTACGGACGATAGTTATACGTGATAACGTCAGTAGCAGAACTATTCGAACTGCTAGCTCTGACCTCACGCGAGAAGAGAGATAAATGTGTCACAAGCCAACGCTTGGGCCGATCGTGCCTCTCTATCGCTTGTTCCGTGCTCTCGTTTGCACGCTCAGGCGGAACGTGACACTTTTTCGCGCGTGCAGCCGGCGTTTATTGATTTATAAAACCTTATTAAACATAAATCATGGCTCCGGAATATCCGGGAGTGGACCGGTATTGCCTCCATCGAACAGCTGTTCCGGCTGGCTGCAGATAAAAACGAATATAGAAACCTAACGGCCAACCTTCAGGATTGAAGAGGCACTGGAAGAAGAAGAAGAATTAAACATAAAGAAAAACTCTTATAAGTGAAAACATGAATTACCTCTTCGCTCTCTCCGAATATCTGACTCCGTTCATCAGGGCCAGCCTCTCTGAAGCCGTGCCTTCTTTGTATTTGTACTGGCTGGTGATGTCTTCGCGATCTTCGTCGCCGATCGGGTCAAACACGAACGGCTTCTTCGTCAGCACCATACGGCCAATGCTGCGAAATGGAATATGTGGAAATGGTGTTTTTTTTGGGGAACCTTTTACGTCCTAATATCTATAGACTCTGGTAATCGCTTTTTTTTATTGCATAGATGGGTGGACGAGCTCACAGCCCACCTGGTGTTAAGTGGTTACTGGATTCCATAGACATCTACAACGTAAATGCCGCCACCCACCTTGAGATATGAATTCTAAGGTCTCAGTATAGTTACAACGGCTGCCCCACCCTTTAAACTGAAACGCATTACTGCTTCACAGCATAAATAGGCAGGGTGGTGGTATCTACCCGTGTCGACTCATAAGAGGTCCTACCTTAACGTAAGGTGGGCCGTGAATTCGTCCAACCGCCGAATGCTAGAAAACAAGCTTTTAAATCAAACTGACTGGAAATTTTAATGATTGCTACTCAAGTTAATAATTACTGGTACAAAGTTAATTTACTTGGTGGTATCGCGTCATGTGATCCCGCACGGGTGGGTACCACGATCCTGCCTATTTCTGCCGCGCGTGGCAGCCGTCGGGCTATAAATCTGAGACCTAGAACTGATGTTTCAAAGTGGCTGGCGTTATATACGTTGCTGATGTCCATGGGCTCCGGTAACCAGATGGGTCACGAGCTCGAATAACAAAATGAGACGTACTGATAATTATTAGTGTCCACCATGGAGAATCCAGTCTCAGCCTCGGGGTCCTTCCTCCAGCGCATGAGATCAGCATTGACAGAAGCCAGCATGAAGTCGACGTCATACGATAAACCGATGACCCCTTGCTTGATGGCTTCCAAAGGTGCTGGGCCGCATTGGTACTGGCCTTGTGACGTCTCCTGGGGAGTCGCGTCAATGGCCTGCCATCCGCCATAACCTGGGAAAAAAAAGTTACCCTGAAGCTCAGCTTTTTGATACTGTATTTATCTAATAGAAGAACATTTTACTGGTGGTAGGACGTCTTGTGAGTCGTACGGGTAGGTACCACCACCCTGCCTATTTATGCCATGAAGCATTAATGTGTTTCGGTTTGAAGGGCGGGGCAACCGTTGTAACTATACTGAGACCTTAACTTATATCTCAAAGTGGGTGGCAGCATTTACACCACTTAACACCAGGTGGGCTGTGAGTTATTTATGTCATCATCTATGTTATCTATGCAATAAACAAAAAAAAAAGAATGCACATAGATACCGAGTCGTAACGTCACCACTACCATACGAAATTAGGAAAGTGTTTTTTCAAGCTGTCTATAAAATTATAGATAACTAGAGGTCCCGCAGTAGTCGAAATTCGACTATAATTAATTAGAATTGTAAGTTTGTACACTATTATGATTGTATTTTATACTTCTATAATCACAAATTTCGCCAAGACTACACTATAGAAATATTAACAAAGACAAACAATATTTAATCTATTCTCAATTTGACAACAGACGTCAAGAACAAAAGTTTGTCAATAAAAAGTATGCATGTGTGCGTCAAATACATGGTACGTAGTGTGTGTAATGTTTTCTTTATTGATTTAATGTATGTTTTATGCATTATTTTAAAAAAATATTAGCATTGTGCACTTCTTCTGTATATTCTCTATAAGTGTGGAAAATTTCATACTCCTCCGTCCGCGCAATTTTCGTAACAAGGGATAGAAAGTTTTTGCTTCACGTATTAATATATAAATAATGACATTTGCGTTGTATGCGGAATAGATTAAGCTAAATGTTAAAGTATCTGTTTCGATGAAGTCAATTTTGACGACATTTGAGAACAAATATAATATCATATTATGATTACAAAATATTTGTAATTGAAGATTATTTTTCATTAAAAATTATCTTTAATTCGCCCAATAGCTTATCAATCAAAGAGAAACCAAAGTAAATACTATCCTACCCAATGTATTCTTAGAGTTAAAATGTAAGTCTATAAGATCCAGAGCTTGATGCGATGTATTAAAATTAACAGGAAATTCATTTATAGACCAGCAGGTGAGCCATGAACCGGTCACCGTCCTCGTCGAACCCATCGCTTGCAACGAAGGGCTCGATGAGTAAATTAACCCACACACACAGCCCACTGAGTTTCTCGCTGGATCTTCTCAGTGGGTCGCGTTTCCGATCCGGTGGTAGATTCTACGAAGCACTGCTCTCGCTAGGGCCAGTCTTAGCAACATTTCCGGTTTGAGCCCCGTGAGCTCACCTACTAGCTCGTCGAATCTAGAATAAACCCTTGAGGTTACTAAAATAGGTAGAAAAAAAATACATTAACACCATCAAACTCTGAGTTTCCTTGCATCAAAACTCAAAGATTTATGAATGATTTTCATTCCTTAATGTTTAGGTTCAAATAGGGCATGCTCCTTTAAGTTTTTATATCCACATTTAATAATATCCCTATGTTTTATTTTAATAAATAATTCACCGCATTCCCCCTTCATTATCTCATCAGCTATAAACTTACCGGTGGGGAGGTCTGGTCGCGCCATCCAAACATCGTTCCACACGTGATAGTTCCAGATGGAGTCAACGGATTCCATCTCTTCCATGTTCTCGCTGTAGTATTTGTCGACCGTCAGAGTGCTGTTAGCGTCGTGGGCCGACACCAGGTTGGACACCACACGGGATGGGATCCCCAAGGCTCTGCACACTGAAGGAATATAATTGCTATATAATTCTTGTGTTCTGGTATTAGTTTAGGTTAAGTTAGGTAGGTTCTACTGCTCTGCCTATTTCTGCCTTGAAGCAGTGATGCGTTTAGGCATGAAGGGTCGGGCAACCGTTGTACTGTTAACTGAGACCTTAGAATTCATATCTCAGAGTGGACATTTACATTGTATTCGTCTATGGACTCCGGTAACCGCTTAACGCCAATTGGGCTGTAAGATAGACCACACTATAAGCAATAAAAAAGGAAGAGACCAGGAGATGATTCCTATGACGCCGACATCGTAATGTGCAGTACACATTACTTGTGCCGTATTAACTTTTCTAAAGAAAGCTGTATTAATATTTCTAACAGGTTTTTCGATTTACGATAGGTAGCCCAAATCTATATAAAATTATTGACGCAAATACCTTAGAATCAAAACTGTTTGTTGGAAAAGTTTTTAAGGTAAGGTCTTTAAGAAGTGGGCGGTTTTGTTAAGGTTGATTGATTGACGAATGTACATATGTGTACTGCATGTTTTATTTTTTGGTATCGGCATATCTCATTAACCAGTGTACAAGAAGGGCCGCGGTACGCGAGGAATGGCGACGTCTGGTGAAGTGCACCACCAGCCGAAGGGATGACCACGACCACTCTGCCAAGAGTGCATGCGACTGGGAAGAAGAATCGGCATATATTTTCATGTCAACTTAATTAGCTACACTTACCAGCGGTGACGACGCCAGCGAACACCCAGCACTGTCCATAGGGCACCGTCTGCTGGGTCTCCAGGAATTGTGCCAGGATCTCCACGGATCCGGTCCATTCGGACGGTGCTGTTCCATCGTCGTACTGCCCATCCCAGCGACCAGCCAACACGCCCTCATCGTCATTCGAGTTCACAATCTTTGAAATAACACGAGCTACCTTGACTGGATCACCGCGTCTGTAACGAAATTATTGTGAGCGTATCTCTAAATGGCTGCAGAATCCGGGTATGGAATGAGCTCCCCTCCACGATGTTGCCCGAGCGCTATGACATATCATTCTTAAAACGAGGCTTGTGGAGAGTATTAAGCGGTAGGCAGCGGCTTGGCTCTGCCCCTGGCATTGCTGAAGTCCATGGGCGACGGTAATCACTCACAATCAGGTGGGCCGTATGCTCGTCTGCCTAAAAGGACGATACGTACGATAAAGAGGAATAGGAAACTGCAGTGCACTGCATTTTGGGTCCGCACGTGTAGGTGGTGTTATCTATTTCGCCCCTGCATAATTGAAGGGTAGAGCAGCCGTTGTATTGTAAAACTGAGACGTTAGAACTCATGTCCAGAGGTGGGTGGTGCCATTCACTTTGTAAATATCTATGGTCTCCGATGACCACTAAACACTAGGTGAAGCATGAGCTCGTCCATCCATCTACGCAACAAAAAAACAAGAACTTAATGACTCAAGCTCATAGCAATTGGCAATGCACTGCACGATTCTTTTCAAAACCAAACAAACATATTCCAACGCACGTTTTCTAGGTAATTCAATGCCGGACTCCATAATTTTTCGTAAATCAGGTAAACCTAGGACGTTAATGTACCGATTAACGTCGCTTATTCTTATCAAAAGCTTATCTCGCATTCAATCGTTGTCGCGAACATTCATGTCGGTTCTAGAATATTCCGGACACGTACGCGAGGTGACGTTTCTGACTGCATCTACCATTTAGACTTCGTACATCCGTATGGAATTACCAGTTTGCACTTTCCATTTATGTGTAACTTGTATTTATAGAAAACGTTACTAAGTTATCGGAATATTACAAAAGAGTCGACTCTAGTAGATCTATTTATCTTTAGAACATGCGATCCAGTTTGGGAAATTTAAATTTGATTGATTCATTGAATGATTTAATTGATTGAATTGAATGAAAAATTAAATTAAATGACCTGTAGATGTAAATGATAATGACTCGTGCAACATAAACTTTTTTAAGGGATTTTCTATAAAATCACATATATTTGTGATGGCGCTCACAATATTATTTTAGTGTTCTTGGTAAAGTCAGTGTCTATTTCTGCCGTGAAGCAGTAATGCGTTTCGGTTTGAAAAGTGGGGCAGCCGTTGTAATTATACTGAGACCTTAGAACTTATATCTCAAGGTGGGTGGTGCATTTACGTTGTAGATGTCTATGGGCTCCAGTAACCACTTGGCACCAGGTGGGCTGTGGGCTTGTCCACCCTAATAAGCAATAAAAAAAAAAGTCATGCATTTTGTTATAGTATACTAGGCTTCGAAGATCATGCCGATTTATATTCGCATAGTCATATGACTGGCATGGTGCAAGTGCTTCGCATACTGAACAGTATCGTCCAAAAACATATCTGAGTTAGCTAATCATTTTTATTTTCGTCCCTTACGTTAAAGAAGACTTAAAATTAATGGATAATTCAACTTTAAAATCGTCAAACCACATCTAGGTTACACTTACTGGTTGAAAGGAAATTCGGCTTTATCCAGCATAAACATACAGGCGGGTAAGACGACAGCGTCAAACTGTCCATAGAACCACGGCTTTCCCCTGGTCGTCTTGATGGGACCCACCCAGACCTTACCAACGTCGTTTAGCACATACTCCTGGAGTAGAGTGCAGTCTTCCATGTAGGTTTGGTCATCTGGACAAATTGTCATTAGGTTAGTACTGTAAAAGTGCCTTGATAGAGAGAATCAAAATTACTTTTTTTTTTTATTGCTTAGATGGGTGGACGAGCTCACAGCCCACCTGGTAAGTGGTTACTGGAGCCCATGAACATCTACAACGTAAAATGCGCCACCCACCTTGAGATATAAGTTCTAAGATCTCAGTATAGTTACAACGGCTGCCCCACCCTCCAAACCGAAACGCATTACTGCTTCACGGTAGAAATAGGCAGGGCGGTGGTACCTACCCACGCGGACTCACAAGAGGTCCTACCACCAGTAAAACTTTTACGGCTTAATATTAAAACTGTAGAGTACAAAGCTCCTATAACACATATTTTACAATACGGTTCCACTTTAACACGAAAATAAAAAATCCCTAAACCCTACTTATAACAAGGTAATTAATGTAAGGGAATAACCGAAATTTTACTGCTTATTTTTTATTTATAATAGGTAAAAAAAATATATGCAGGCACAGTTGAGGTGTTTCAGAAAAACTACTCTCCTTTACTATCATATTTTATAACACGATTTCGCACAATACGAGACTTTGTAGGAACATATTTACTGGTGGTAGGACCTCTTGTGAGTCCGCGCGGGTGGGTACCACCACCCTGCCTATTTCTGCCGTGAAGCAGTAATGCGTTTCGGTTTGAAGGGTGGGGCAGCCGTTGTAACTATAATTGAGACCTTAGAACTTATATCTCAAGGTGGGCTCCAGTAACCACTTAACAACAGGTGGGCTGTGAGCTCGTCCACCCATCTAAGTAATAAATAAAAAAAACTACTGTGTTATAGGAGGGTTACCTGTATTCGAAGTGTCGGAAGTAATATAATGACAAAATAACGCGAGATTAAGCCGTAACAGTAATATAAATTGTGGCTATGGTTAGCGAAAAGCGAAAGAAATTCTTACCAGGATTCCATGGGTTAAAAAGAATGTAAATATCCTGGTCAAAGTCGTAGATCTCGCGGGCTGATGAGTTCTTCTGTCTGGTGACTACACGGAGAGACCAAGTGCCCACAGGAAGCGTCACAGGGGTTGATACCTAATGAATAATAATACACTTTAGGTATCATTAACGTGACCATTTTTTTTTTGTCACAGCGGGATATCTGCGAAATTATATAATCAAAAAAGTATTTAGTGCTTTACAAGTATAAGTATTTAAAGTATTTAAAATTTCAAGTATTTAAAAGAATCAAAGCACTAAACACAAAATAGTTAGTACTCTGTAATAGTCTGTACCTCTTTTATTAAATTAGCTCTATGTTGAATTGAAAAATAAATTTATCGTTTGGTCTGTTTGCAAAAGCGGAATTACGTCGGCCTAACTGGGGACAGTGGGACAGAATGCCCGAAAGCGGGACTGTCCTGCCCAAACCGGGACGTATGGTCACATTATGTATCATGCTAAGCGGGTGTCAAGTGCGTCTTTTGTTCACTGGCGCGAGCTCAATGCAGCATCGAAGTGTGAGTGAAGCAAGTATGTGTGTTATGTTTTTTTTTTGTTTTCGTTTCAACAAAGATAATAATGCGATGGCGATAATAATAAAGATAAAGAGCGGACGGTTAGCGTGGTATGGACACGTGATTCGTAGAGAGAAGATGTATGTGATTAGGAGATCTATGGAAATGGTAGTGCAAGGTAGAGGAGGAAGAGATCGACCGAAGAAGACATGGATGGAGTGTTTGAATGACGATATGAGAGAGAGAGAGAGGAGTGGTTATTGAGATGGCGGCTAATAGAAGAGAATGGAATAGAAAAATTCGCTGTGCGATCCCACCTAGTGGGATAAGGTGGAGACAAAGAAGAAGGATAATGCGGTGGTACGTCGTGAATACTGAATGTATTGTCTTGTATAACAGTAGCTTACAGCTTAGTATACTTTTCTGTTTTCTATTCTTTGATCTATTATTGTTTGTTAGTATATGGTACGTAGTATATTGTCGTATATTTCAATTGAGACAAGAGCGTGAAGTTTGGATTGTAATCTATAAGATCTGCCTTGCCCTCCAAACTGGAATGCTTGAATGTGCGCTCTGGCTAGACAGGCTGGTACCTACTTAATCGAACCTTCAATACGTTCTATTACAAATAGATCCTAACATTAACATTAATTAATAATACTTTAAAAACAGACAAAAAACATGCTTTTGTAGCTAACTGAACTAAAAAGTAGATCGTAATTCTCTATAAGTTTCAAAATAAATAAATGGTGTGATAAAAATAAAAAATAAAAAGTTATTATTGTCACTTAAAGTTGGTTTTAACACGGCCGTGTTTATAGTAATTTAGAGTTTTCGTGATGACGGACGTCCGTGTTAGTTGAAGTAATAAAAGTAGTTTTCAGTCAAGAGAAACGAAGAAAATATAATACTGTTTTTAAGTAATAATAGTGAGATGTTAAGAGAAATCCTTGCACACGAGTGTAATACAAATTTTTCGATTCTTTATTTTCATTAAGATACGTTAAAACAAAAACAAATTATATGTTAAAAATAAACCACAAAAAGTAACATTGATTTTTAATGAACCAACCCAACAGGATGACCGATTATTTTAGTAATAAAAAACACGTTTCAATATTATTAAGATTGTATCAAAATTATTAACGAATATTTATTGACATGTTATTTTAAAAGACATCGATGCTTTATTTTCTGTATAAAATGTATAGTTAAATGAGCAACAGAATTTTCTTTCTTTTTAATACGCTTTTATTAGCTTCAGACGTATGTATTTTAGTATGTATGTTTGTAACGGAATTTTTGAACATGATTTTGACCTCCTTCAAAACGTCGGATTCGGATTACGTCGGAAATTTGGCATACTTTTAAGGTCCGATGAAAATCAATATTTAAATAAATATATTGAAAAAATTGAAATTCAACTAAAAAATGAAAAATAGCTAATAGTTGAAAAAAAAACTAACAAAATACGCTTTTATAGAAAATCCAACTAAAAAATAGAAAATAAATTTTAATTAATTTGTATTAAAAATAGTGTAAGAAAAAATGATTTTGTTAGTTTTTTTGAACTATTATTTATTTCTCTCCAACATGTACTGAATATCTCTAGTGCTATCAATAAAAATGAAAAGAGTAATACATAAATAAGCAATGGCGTATTCGTGATTTTGTTCGACCAACTTTTGATCGGAAGCGTGTTTTAGCAAAGCGTGTTTTTATAAAAAAAAAAAAACAAATTGATTAGCTAAAGCCCGAACATAAGGTAAAATGAACATCACGAGTTGAATTGATTGATGTGTAATTTGTTTTTATTGAGTTTATGTTGTTACTTTTTTTACTTTTAAAATTTATATATCTGCACTTGTAGATAGGATAATTGTATTTTGTGTATAGGTGCTTCATGCTATGTTCCTTACATTTATTGGAATATTTGTATATTTGTCTGTGTATATGTGTTCAATACATTTATGCAATGCACCTACAGGTACTCTGTGAAATACCTTTACTTAACTTGTCGTTAATGTCTGAGGGTTTTTTTTTTGTTTTTCCTACCGAATCTGATGGCCTTGAGAGGCTATTTCAGCGTAACCTTAACTAGTAGGTGAGCTCACGGGGCTCAAACCTGTCGACGTTGCTAACACGAACCCTAGCAAGAGCTGTCTGAGGGATTAAGTCCGCCATTGTATATCTTTATTCTTTATACATAAAGTATAAATAATGTAAGTTATATAAAAATATTCGTTCACATTCGTTCGTGTGTCATTAGATTGATTTAAACTTTACACAGTTGTTCTTGGCAATGCAATGAAGGTGAATAAGCGCAATACCATCAGCCTACGAATGCAATTAAAAAAGGCAAAAGAAAAAAGTTATATTTGATTTTGTAATCATATTACATGGTTTTGACAACGATATATGGTCGATTGACTAGTTATATTTGAGATTTTAAATAGTTCGTCCTTTTTTAATTTTTTTAATCAAACAAACTTATGTGTTGCTAGAATTTTGTAATTATTTAAACATTTATACAAACGAGAAAAATATATTATATAAGTGTGGAATGCGATCACAAACCAAACTAGTTTAATTTTCATATAATGTATTATAATTAATGTTGTTTCTTTGATTTGAATAACACGAGTTAATGTTGTCATTAACATATTTATTAAAAATGGAGATTTAAATACCCGGTTTGTCAATGTTCTATAAGTTTAAAGATAAATAACTTGAAAGAGAGAGAAAAATTAAGAATAAAATTACATGTCATAAGTATCCGTCCATCGATCATCCAATACCAGTTATATCATTTTATCTTTGAACTTGAGCTGGTCAAATGAATCATCCGACTTTCGACCTCTAAGGGCCATTTTAAGCCGTGCTTCTGAATTTAGCAATGTATACATCTCGACCTTAGTCTAAGATATGATTTAATTCAACGATCCAAACCAATCGACCAAACCTCGTGGGAAACAAGCTAAAATAATCACTAGTCGTGTTCAATAGAGCCTACTATCGTACCTCAAAGGATAGTGTGTTTTCTTGTACGTCTATTATTTTAGCGGTCCATGAATGTTTGTCGGCCACCGCATCACGGCGCAGGAATACCGACCCTTGAGTCTCCATTGTGGGGTTGTCACCTAAAACAAAGAAGTTCGCATCAATAAGCCTTCTATAAAATTAGCCGTCAACATGATTGTTGAAACAACAATAACTACTTCATACAACATACTTCATACTTCAGTGCGCCACGTAGGGCACCGGTGACCTATATAGCAGTTAAAGTGTTAAAGGACTTAAAAGCAAACGTGAATCTTTTAGGTCGATAGCCCACCGAATTTCTCGCCGAATCTTCTCAGTGGGCCGCGTTTTTTTTTAATGCTCTTGCAGGCAGATGGGCACGCGGTCCACCTAATGGTGAGTGCTTACTGTTGCCAATGGATTTCAGCAACGCCAGGGGCAGAGGCCTGACTACATGCTGCTTCCAGATCCGGTGGTTGATTCTGCGAAGCACTGCTCTTGCTAGGGCTAGTGTTAGTAGCACTTCCGGTTTGAGCCCCGAGAGCTCACCTACACGCTAGAGTGAAGCTGATATAGCCTCTTAAGGCTATCAGAATAGGTAGAAAAAAAAATTGTGTCGAAGCCAACTGTGGTTGCGCACACCGCAAATATTGCTCATAGAATTGCACAATTTTGTTCACTTGGTGAATCGTTCGTGAATACGTCCCGCGATGGAACTCACGGAAACCTGTAATGGTTCGACTTACCAAGCGAGAAGACTAGTTGCACTAGGTCATTCGACTCGTCGTAGGGTCTGGTGAACCGGATGACCCCGTTAAAAGGCTGGCCGCGACGGACGATCGTAGTTGTCGGGACCTCATCGTTTACGACCTCGTATCTGTTTTAAAAAAAAGAAAAAAAAATGATTTTCTTTGCCTCTGTTCTTCTTCGTAGCGTTTTCCCTGCCTAGTGCCAGGATTCGCTTTCTTATTTAAGCTGCTCCACTTTGCCCGGTCTTCGGCATCCTTCTGGGTAAGGCTATTCTCCTCCATATCTGCCTTTACCACATCCAACCAGCGTTTCATGAACCTATCGCAGGGTCTGGGACCTGGGTTTATTTGTCTGTTTGAATAATGTTTTGTTTCCAATCGAAATGTAGTCAAACCGGTTCCAAGGTAGTCAATGAATAGGCAGGATGGTGGTACCTACCCATGCGCACTCACAACACGTCTTACCACCAGTAAACAAATATACAATTACTTATATTAATTAGTAAAGTACAACGGTCTTACTGCTAAGATTGGTCTAGTGACCGATTAGTAATTTTGTAGATAAATTACTTGCCTGATAGTATTATGAGGTTGAGCATTTTCTCGTGGGTAGAAGTGGACAACGTCAACAAGTAGTGACTCCATTGTCTTGGCTGTGAACAAAAATAAAATTAAAATACTAGTAAGAAACTGATTTTTAACTAGTGGTAGGACCTCTTATGACCTATTTCTAGCGTGATGCAGCAATGCGTTTCGGTTTGAAGGGCGGAGTGGCCGCTGTAACTATACTGAGACCTTAGAACTATGTCTCAAGTGGCACATTTACGATGTTGATGTCTATAGGCTCCAGTAACCACTTAACACCAGGTGGGCTGTTAGCTCGTCCACCCACCTAAGCAATAAAAAAAACCAAAAAAACGGACTCAGCAGAGCAGTAGTTAACGCTCCTGACTGTTGTGCCGAGGGTCGTGGGTTCGATTCCCACATCGGGCAAACGCTGTGTGATGAACAGATGCGTTTACTCTTTGTCTGGGCCTTCATTATCTATATATGTATATATTTAAACGTATTTAAGTATGTTTGTCAGTCTCTGATACCACATAACATAGGGAATCCTAAATTGGTGCCAGATCACCGTGCGTGATTTGTTCCCAGTTAGCTACTTAGTTATTTAGGAAAATTTTAATATTTATTTAAATTATGATAGTCTGTTTTCTTAGCAGCCCCCCGTCGTCTGTGTCAATAGTTTCATTCATATTTTAGCTATTAAGATTCCTGGTTATCATTGAATAGCTTGACTGTGAGTTCATCTACAGTCTAACCAATAAAAAAACGAGGCATCCTATTTATTACGGAATGCAAAAAATCGTGCAGACTAATATCTACTGACAAAGTATGATTCATTATTCATTCGAAGTACGAATCGATTCCTTTTGCCTCCTTACTTTGTTTAGAAAAAACAAACCGACGAAATAGTATTTAAAGAGTAATTCACAACCGCAAATTTATGATACAAAAAATCATACATACAATCATACATTTAATTCGCTTTTAAATTCATCAATTTATATTTAAATGAATGCAGCGAAACAAAAATTTGCGAGAAGCAATAAAATTATAATAATTTATATGTCGTGGTTAATGACTTTTAGTAATTTTAAGACGTTGTTTTGACTATTATTTTAAATGGTGAAATGTTGTTTTGATAAATATCCCAAAATACAGGGTAGACTCCGTAACGCCACAGTATAAAATGGTGGTACGTGGACAGAGTCGTGGAGTACCCTGGGTCAGGAAGGTTAAGTACCTGGGAGTCACCCTGGATGCATCCATGACATTCCGCCCACACATAAAAACAGTCCGCGACCGTGCTGCATTCATTCTCGGCAGACTCTATCCCATGATCTGTCAGCGGAGTAAAATGTCCCTTCGGAACAAGGTGACACTTTACAAAACTTGCATAAGGCCCGTCATGACTTACGCGAGTGTGGTGTTCGCTCACGCGACCCGCAACTACATAGACACCCTTCAATCCCTACAATCCCGCTTTTGCAGGTTAGCCGTCGGGGCTCCGTGGTTCGTGAGGAACGTTGACCTACACGACGACCTGGGCCTTGAATCAATCCAGAAATACATGAAGTCAGCGTCGGAACGGTACTTCGATAAGGGTATGCGTCATGATAATCGCCTTATCGTTGCCGCCGCTGACTACTCCCCGAATCCTGATCATGCAGGAGCCAGTCACCGTCGACGCCCTAGACACGTCCTTACGGATCCATCAGATCCAATAACCTTTGCATTAGATGCCTTCAGCTCTAATACTAGGGGCAGGCTTAGGGACCCCGGTAACCGTACTCGTCGAACTCGACAAAGAGGTCGACGTGCAACCTAGCCCATGCATCAGCCCGCTGAGTTTCTCGCCGGATCTTCTCAGCGGGTCGCGATTCCGATCCGGTAGTAGATTCATTCGCGAAGCAATTGCTCTTGAGTTGTTAGGTCTCCTTCGGAGGCGCTCGGGCAACTGTTAGCAAATCCCACCCATCCTGGCTGAGCCTTTGCTCGCCCACCTGTCCTGGTGAAACTGGAAAGGCCTTCGGGCCACCAGTAATCTCTCAATCATAAAAAAAAAGAGTCGTGGCATTCCGTGTCAGACAGTCATTCCGTCCGTCTGTCAATCGGACTGTCGGTTTACCCTGTCATTGTGAAAGTTGTGTGTGTTGAGTTTCAATAATTATTATTCAAAAGGTTTTATTGACTTTTTATAAACTGAGTTCAACCAAATACGAGTGATGACGGAAACTACCGCTTAGCCATCCCTGGAGCTGCGCCGACATATATAACATTATGGACATTTGGTATCGCATAGCAATTGTCGTACAGCTGTAACAAGTGAATTTGATAAAAACAAATCAACGGCATATCAAATTCGTAGGATTATTTTCAAACGATTTTGGAATTATTCTTTTTTTTTATTGCCCTTGTAGGCAGACGAGCATACGGCCCATCTGATGGTGAGTGGTTACCGTCGCCCATGGACTTCAGCAATGCCAGGAGCAGAGCCAAGCCGCTGCCTACCGCAAAACTGAAAAGCGATCCAAAATAAACCTGTGCGCAAAGTTCAATTGATCTAAAACTTATGGTAATCATTTTAAACGAAATCGAAGTCATGCTAAAATACTATTTTATTGATTAAAATAAACGTGAAGTAACTGTCACTTAACTTAATTTATATTTCGATTAACCGCTGTTACAAAGATACCGCGGTCAGCGAACGAATACAGAATTCAAACGCGTCATCTGATTTTGTTGCCATGGCAAAAATCGTCAACATCTTCTTTATCAATCATATAACTTTGCATTATTCTATAAAAGATTATAAAAATTAGATAATAAGCTCTTTCTTAACTTACCTAGTTATGTTAATAATAAAAAAATTAACTGCAGATTTATCAATGTTTATAATTACGTAACAACTGTCATATTTTTTTACATCCTTATAATAATAAAAAGCAGACGGCAATACGGTTATGAACTAAATTTTCGCTAAAACTTTAAATATCACAATAACAGTCATCTTGTATGTTATCTCGTTTTTGTTGTTAAGGCAACATTAAGTATAATATGTCTGGTAACAATAATAAGCACGCGTAATGCTAATCGCGAGGATGTTGTGAATCGATCAGCATTTACATTTTCGAGACGGTGATTTGAATCTGTGTTCGCAGTCCTCACGACTATAATTAGATGCTGCATAGTTTGTTTGTGAAAATATATTTACGCCTGCATAAAATATTCAGAACGGACACGAAGTTTTGAGTTTTTCCTCTAACTATTTGCTGGTAGTCTAATTCCAGCTACGCTATGGCTTACTGGTGGTAGGACCTCTTGTGAGTCTGCGCGAGTAATTACCACCACCCTGCCTATTCCTGCCGTGAAGCAGTAATGTGTTTCGGTTTGAAGGGTAGGGCAGCCGTTGTAACTATATTTGAGATCTTAGAACTTTTATCTCAAGGTGGGTGGCGCAGTAACGTCGTAGATGTCTATGGGCTCCAGTAACCACTTAACACCAGGTGGGCTGTGAGCTCGTCCACCCATCTAAGCAATAAAAAAAAAAGTTGTTATCACGGGATTCAACCTAAAACTGGCCCTAGCATGAACAGTGCTTCGCAGTATCTACCACGATAAACTACGTTGGCTGTTTCTATGGGTTACTTCGCTTTTCGAAGTCTTCGTCATAATCGACGGGTTCGACGAGGACGGTGATCGACGCTTAAAGAGCCTAAAAGCACAAAGATCGCATTCGGAGAGATATGTTTTAGGAGACGGCGACTTTACGTTGCCCCGTAGCGTGGTGGTATAAGGTCATTCAAAAGGACACGTGTGACAGCAAATCAGTTATCTGTTAATACGCGAATGAAAAAAAAATGAATGGGAAGGTTCTTAATTCGACAGTTTTTTTGTGTGTGTGTGTATTGCCTCAGATTTTTTTTGCAGGTGTACCAATTTTTATGATTGCTTTTGTTTTGTTAAGTTGGTGCTACTTGTTTGATCCCGTTAAATTTTAATTAAAATCTGACCTGGAGTTTTTGATGTATCCTTTAACCTGATTAATGCATATTTAATTGATCTTGACTATGTACCTACTTCAAGTGAGTTTTTTGTCTGTCGACATTTCGTATTATCCAGAATACGGATGTGTGAACAAATTTAAAACATTTATGAAATTTGATACTTTTGCATTATCGGACTTGAACAAAATAATGACGTTATCTTCCAATACGATGATTTCATTCGTATTCGCAGCATTTTTTGCAGTTAATCTTCCAATAGAATCGTTAATGGTATTTTAATTTGTAATAGAAAATTTACTGACTTTTGTTTTTATCAAAAAGTCCTCTTTCCCTCTCTGGATTAGATTGATTTAAGGAAAAGAAGCAAGCGCACTATTTCTGCGCGCTGATTCAGTATTTTCACTGGTATAATGTTATTTCTTAAAAAAGCGGGAAAACTTTCATTATTTTTAGAAGGTTACTAATTCTTATAAGATCTAAATGTCAGGCTATAATTTCTAATATACATTAACAATATTATTTCTATCAGTTTGAATAAAACAAGTGTTTATAAATTAATAGTAAAGGTGTAATTAAAAAAAAACTTATTACACAATAAATATCCACTAAATAAATCAGTATATACATAAAGATTTCATAGGTTTAATGACAAACCCCCCTTCGACCGGGTATCCGTAAATGGATTCCCCAGCGTTAAAAAAAAAAAAAAAAAGGTTTAATGACAAAGGGAAGATATTACTCGGAAGACCGACGGCCAGAATATTGTTGTTCGGAACTTGTCCGAGTATAATAAACTGTAAGCTTATCTTGAAAACGTCATAAGCTAGATTCAGACATCTGTCGAATATCTTGTGTTGTATAATAGCTACCGCTACAAAAATATATCGGTGTATACAAAACATAATATTATCAGTGCCCTAAATTAAATTTAGTTACCTAAGTTAATATTAATTATATTTTCCTCAATTCAGTTCTATTGTTTCTATATAGCAAACTAGCGGCCCGCTCCGGCTCCGCTCGTTTATTTTTTTTAATAAAGGAACACATTGTGGCATAGCTATAATAGTTAGACATATGCTGTCATGACACTTTTTATAAATACTAAACTGCTCTACAAAGTTGTAGTACATTATTTTGTTCTATCATCAATAGTTTTCGCAGAGCACGCGATGTAAAGAATATTTTAGGTATTTTTTTTATACCTTGGGTTACATTATTGGAGTTTTAGTAAGGAATCCCTAACTTTTTTCAAAAAAGATTATAGCCTATGTCACTCGGGAATAGTGTAGCTTCCAAACAGTGAAAGAATTTTTCAAATCGGCTTAGTAGTTTCAGAGCCTATTCAATACAAACAAACAAACAAATCTTTCCTCTTTATAATATTATTATTATTATTATTATTAGTATAGATAAGCCTCATTGCATCGACAGATTCTAACCTCATTCTTGTTGTTAATAAAAATAGTCGATTTGAATATAGAAAGACAAACATATGTATACCTACTAGCTGGCCCGGCAAACATTGTTTTGCCATATAAATTATTTCTAGGAAAGATTCTAGCCTAGATACCGACTGCAGCGCCATCTGCCAGGCTGATTTGTAAATCTAAACCATCCAGGGTGCCCCCAAACGCATACAATTTTTTTTTATTAAAATCCGTCCAGCGGCTTAAGAGGAGTTCAGTGACAAACACACGCACAGAAGAAATATATGTATGTTTATATAAAAATGTAATTTATTAGCATTTAAGGTCAAGAGACTCCGCGCTATAGCTTTGAATTAATGTTTTATTGAATTCTTGAATTACTAATGTTATATTTCTACTAAACTTTTTAGTTGGTAATGATAATCAGAGTTGCGATAAAAGTAAAATTTTTACGTAGTTATTGAAACTTTCACGATTCCCGATACTTCGATTTGATTGTCTATTTTATCGGTTGCGTCTTTCTTAGATCTCTCTAATAAAATTTGAATTTCAGTAATCATAATATATAGAACCGTAAATCTGAATTCATGTAACGAATACGAAGGCACGCGAATTGAGTTTTTATGTTTGAAGTAAAAAGAAAAATACAAGATTTTCTTTTTTTTTTTTTATTTATTGCGTAAATGGGTGTACGAGCTTATAGCCCATATAGTGTTAAGTGGTTACTGTAGCCGATAAACATCGTAACATGACACATAAGGTATTGAGTATTGAGACGTTAGGCCGTAAACTCAATGTTATTGTATAACGGTTATCCTAAACTTCAAATTGAAATACATTACTGCTTTGTCGCAGAATTGGATAGGAAAATGGTACCTACCTGCACGAGATTAGAATAGAATGCCACTGGATATGCCAAAAAAAGAATGAGAAATTGTAATGTTACAATTTAGTAATGTAAATTATTATAATAGTAATAATAATCTCATTATTGGTATTTATGATATCAGCATTATCCAAATTCATTTCAAGTACTGGTATATTTATATCGAAAATATCATTTTTAAAAATAATAATGATTCAAGACCGCTTTGGTACTGGCAGATTAATGGTATGTCTATCTGCCAGTACGTAAGTGATCTAATGAAAACATTTGCCAAAAAATGATAGTGATGACGAATATTCAAAAATTTACAGGTTCCATTTAATTAAAAAAAACAACAAAATAGACAACATTAAATTCAATTTTAAGAGAAAATCGAATGTCGTATATAAAGATATTAAAAATATAAACTGCTTAAAGTGGAACAAAACTATAACATATTATGTACCTCCCCGCGTTATTAAATATATTATCTGTGCTCGCGATTTATTAAAGCTCATACCAAATATAATTCGTTTTTGGAAGAAAGAAAAAAAAAATTCAAAATGTTTCTAATTGCCGCTAATTGCCGCTGTTATCTAGCCGTAAATCGGAAAACGGATTACGGCTAATCTGCTTCTCAAAACAAAATAAAAACAAATATTATTAAAAAAATCAAATAGGTATTTTTAGGAGCTTGTAAATTATCATGACCTTACCTTCAATTCGAAATAAAATTTTCCCACCGAAAAGAATGGACAAAAAATTCAGAGCTTGACGACTACATGTCGATGCTCTTCTAATCTTAAATTTTAAGATAATTGATTAATTGATTAACATGATTATGGTTTTGAAATGCTGTACCTAGATTTATTCTGAATATCACAGTCCGAAAATTTATTAAAAATATTTAATATTTGAGGCCTATTTTGATTTGTTTTCGTCTCGTATCTGAAAGCTTTCGAAGCTCGTAACTAAGGTGAAAGTTCTAGCTTAGATGTCGACGAGAATCGCTTGCAAATAAATAAATAAAAATCGATTACATACCTGTTTTAAAATTCACAACACTTTTAAACTCGACACTGGTCTTATGAACGGATCAAAATAGCCGCGACGGCTCTTGAATGCGGACTGAATGAGATCCGTGGCGCGCGCTGTTTATAATGTAACATGAAAATAAGATGTAGTATGTGTACGGTGACTATAGTTTCGTGGAAATTTGGGATTTTAAATTAAGAATAGATTTCTTGGGAAAAAATCTAGATCACGAAACGACATGCTATTTATACGTATTAATTATTGTAATGAGAAAGTAAATAAATTATCCCGAGTGCCTCCAAAGGCTGAGAAGATCTTCACATTTGCTGTCAAACAGAACATCTTCACATTTACTGATGGTAGGACCTCTTGTGAGTCCGCACGGGTAGGTACCACCACCCTGCCTATTTCTGCCGTGAAGCAGTAATGCGTTTCGGCTTGAAGAGTGGGGCAGACGTTGTAACTATACTTTTTTTTTTTTTATTACTTAGATGGGTGGACGAGCTTACAGCCCACCTGGTGTTAAGTGGTTACTGGAGCCCATAGACATCTACAACGTAAATGCGCCACCCACCTTGAGATATAAGTTCTAAGGTCTCAAGTATAGTTACAACGGCTGCCCCACCCTTCAAACCGAAACGCATTACTGTTTCACGGCAGAAATAGGCCGGGTGGTGGTACCCACCCGCGCGGACTCACAAGAGGTCCTACCACCAGTAATTCCGCAAATTATAATCTCAAAGTGGGTGGCGCATTTACGTTATAGATGTCTATGGGCTCCAGTAACCACTTAACACCAGGTAGGCTGTGAGCTCGTCCACCCAACTAAGCAATAAAAGAAATAAAAAAACCTCCAAGAGACTTTAATCTTAATATTATATCATCAGGTACATCGAAAACTCTTCGTATCATCTAACGGAATAAAACACTATGTTACGCTAGAAATTTTAAAAAGAATATGTCCAAAAACAATAATAAGTCATGGTCACAATACACACTGTTGTCGTCAGTCGTATTCATAGTATTCCTAAGTGTGAAAATGTTTGATTAGTACACAAGTATTCCCCAAACGTTGTCATTGATTACGTGCAACTAAATCTAAACAGTTTTACGTCATTGTAATGACAAATAAAATGTTGTAGTTTGTTAATGGCTACCATTTTAGCAGGCGGACTGCACATAGAAATAAATTTAATCAAAGACACTATTTTACAAGCGCTTATAAATTTTCCAGGCGAAAAGAAAGTGGTACTATTATAAAAGAAAGATAGAGAGTTTTTTTTATATTTTTATTTCCTACCTTGCTTGCCTTGAGCTAGCCTGAGCCTAGCTGAGCCTTGAGAGGCTATATCAGCTTCTCCTTGACGTGCAGGTGAGCTCACGGGGCCTAAACCTGGTGTGTTGCTAACACTGGCCCTAGCATGAGCAGTGCTTCGCAGAATCTACCACCGGATCGGAAACGCGATCCACTAAGAAGATCCGGCGAGAAACTCAGTGGGCATAGAACGAAGAAATAAGAATTAGGACAATAGAAGACAACAAATATTATTTCCAAAGTTTTTATTTGAAACTAAGCAATGTGCCGACTCTCGACTAGGGCTAGTGACACCCTCTCGATGTAGTTATAATATAATAGTTGGAAGATAAGACGTCCGGTGCATTCGTATCTAGTGATGCAACGGTGTTTGAATCTCGCAGGCGTGTACTAATTTTTCTAATAAAATACGTACTCTACAAATGTTCACGATTGACTTCCACGGTGAAGGAATAACATCATGTAATAAAAATCAAGCCCGCAAAATTATAATTTACGTAATTACTGGTGGTAGGACCTCTTGTGAGTCCGCACGGGTAGGTCCACCATCCGTAGTAGGTACCATAGTAGGTACCACCATCCTGCCTATTTCTGCCGTGAAGCAGTGATGCGTTTCGGTTTGAAGGGTGGGGCAGCCGTTGTAACTATACTTGAGACCTTAGAACTTATATCTTAAGGTGGATGGTGCATTTACGTCGTAGATGTCTATGGGCTCCAGTAAGCAATAAAAAAAAACATTTAAGTCGAACACTCAGCTGTAAATTGCAAAAATACTAACAAATAACTTCCTATTAACTAAAGTGTAAAGTCTATTACAAATATTATTATTAGCAACTAGTGTCTTAGTTAGTAATGATTATTAGTAAATAGTTATGAGTATTCGTAAAATGTAACAGGAAACTGTCGCGTCACTTCGTCATCGTCGGGTCGTGGTTTCACGAATAAACGTCACTCGAAGTGTGTCAGTGTCAACGCGTATTGATTCTCGTTAAATTTATATCCTTTAACAAAGGTATTCATAAAAAGAATTTAAGATGAATGTATGTATGCATTTTGTAATCTTGTATTGTTTTTATTGCTTAAATGGATAGTCGTGTTCGCGTCTCACCTGGTGCTACACACATTGAGACATGAGTTCTAAGGTCTCATTTTTTACGGTACAGTTGCCCCACCCTTAAACCCGGAACGCATTACTGCTTCACGGCAGAAATAAGCATTTACCTGTGCGGACTTACAACGCGTTTTACTACTAGTAAAATTTATTTACTCATTCCATTAGACTTGCAGACGAGCTCATTGTACACGACAATATTAAAACCAATATGAATAAGATTAAATAAAACCTCTTTTAAGATTTAATCTTCTTCTTCTTCTGTTTGATTGATGACTCGCGCGGCTTGCGCATTTGCCACAGAGCAAATTAAAAGGTTGGAAAACTACGTATTAAAAAAAACAGGATCGGATTCGGAAGGGAAAGATTAGGAAAGTTAGAAGATATATGAAAATACATATATAAATAAGAATAAAATTAAATATGTACATCATTAGATAATATAAAAAAAAAGGGTGCGTGCACTTAAGTACGCGCGTAAGCAGTTATACTTTAGTTTTATTAAATTTATTTCTTTTCTTTTTTTATTTAAATTTTAATCAATTTGAAAAAAAAAAACGATTAAATCACATCCTCAAACACGCATATTGGACATCCCGTTTCTTGACATCGTATAAATTCGATAATTCTCGGTACGGTTCGGAAAGTTCACCTGCGGCTATATTCAGACTCGCCAAGTTACGTCGGTCGTATTGTAATGAGCGATTTAGTGGGCAACTTCATTCTGTTAATTTTGTGTCACGGTGCGCGCGCATCGTAAAATTTCACTCACATCAATTTTTCATAACGCGCTTAAAGAAGTATAATTTCAAAAAAAAACTATTATACATTACAAGAATTCATAGATAAAAGACACAATATAATGAAAGATTTAATCTTATTATCATTATATCATTGAACCGGATTTTAAATTATTCGAAACTTCAGAAATAGTATAATGACAACAAAAAAAACGCAAGATAAAATCGTAAAAGTGGTTATTTAAATCTACGATTCTCGAAGGCTGAAGAAAATATCATGGTATTTAACCGGTGGTATTGGGTCTAGTTAAGCTAAACGAGTTAATACTATCAACGTACCCATTTTGCTTGCGAAGCAGTAAGTACAATTCCGGTTTGAAGAGTAGCACACCCGGTATATTATGTACTATACAACTACTCGATGATGCAGTAATTAACGGCTCTGACTCTTCCGCCGAGGGACATGGGTTCGATTTCCATTTCGGGCAAACTTTTTTTTTTATTGCTTCGATGGGTGGACGAGCTCACAGCTCAACTAGTGTTAAGTGGTTACTGGAGCCCATAGACATCTACAACGTAAATGCGCCACCTACCTTGAGATATAAGTTCTAAGGTCTCAATTATAGTTACAACGGCTGCCCCACCCTTCAAACCGAAACACATTACTGCTTCACGGCAGAAATAGGCAGGGTGGTGGTACCTACCCGCGCGGACTCACAAGAGGTCCTACCACCAGTAATAAGTTAATAAACATCGTCTGGGTATTTATTATCTATATATGTATTTATGTCAGTCTCTGAAATTCTAATTTGGGGCTGAATGACCGTGCGTGATTTGTTCCCAGTTATTATTATTAAAATGATCCTTAGACTGTGTCCACGGTCTTCAGTCTCAAGTTTATTGGAGTCATTCACGTAATATCTGGTGGCTCCAATGACCACTCAACACAAGCCTAGTGAAGATCACCTGTCTATGGAATAAAAAAAGAGACAAAACTGATCGGCCCATTTGCCCAGTCTGGAAAAGATCTCTCCCATTTCCATCCATTGTATCCTGCTTAGAGTTGTCAAAGTTTACGTTTTCTGGACTATGTTCTTCATTTCGTCTCCTTGTCTCCTCATTTGGTAAGCTCATTTTCGCTATAGAGCTTTATATTCATTAATAGGTTATCGCAAAACTTTTAAAAAACATTAAGAAAATTCTAGTAATATAAATTATTGAGGTCGCTGTATTGAGGTGAGTTTGACCGCAAAGTAAACCCGCTTATAAAAACAACAGAAGGAAAATATTATTCTTGTTATGTTAAATTTAACAATTAATTAAGATGAAATGTCTGTGTATGAATTAATCGCTTCTTGTATATTAACAAACAATTTTGGCAAAACACAAAACCAGTATCAGTCAATTTAGTTTGTTTTTGTAGTGTCAAAACATTTTAGCAAGATTATATTGGCTTGGGAATGTTAGAACGATTGTTTGTGTATAACGAAAACTTAGAGCTTCGGTTTCACAGACTTGCAGATGTTCGATTAACTTGAAAATTTGCGCATGCATCATGGTTACTCCAGTGACTCAGGTACTCCAGACTCTCCAGTATCGGAGTCGCTGGAGTATCGCTCGGACAGCTATTGGCAACACAGCCCACTGAGTTTCTCGCCGGATCTTCTCAGTGGGTCACGTTTCCGATCCGGCGGTAGGTTCTGCGAAGCACGGCTCTTGCTAGGGTTCGTGTTACAAAGTCCTCAGGTTCGAGCACCGTGAGCTCACCTACTAGTTAAGGTTCCGCTGAAATAACCACTCAAGGCTATCAGCTTAGGTAGGAAAAAAAATTGGCTACATTCCTCCTGGAAGAGTCCGGGTTCGCTCATTCGCCCTGGTGAAGTTGCAAGGCCCTTGGAGCCAGCGGTAATGCTTCTTTCCCCCCCTCTACCTATTCGCCGGTAGCTTATGAAGCTATTCTAGCTAATGCTTCTATCCTAAACAAAGGCACCGTGCGTTCCCTCAAGTACATTGACCCGGCGAGTCAGTTGTATTTTCTTTACGTTGCATTGCGTGCAAGAAATCCTTGTAAATTTTAACTATTTATTATTTCGATTATTATTTATATAGACAAAAATATGGGATTAATATATTATAGAAATATAAAAAACGGCTCGTTGAGTTTATTTTTATTTTTTATTGCTTACATAGGTGGAGGAGCTCACAGCCCACCTGGTGTTAAGTGTTTACTGGAGCCCATGAGCCCATAGACATCTACAACGTAAATGCGTCACCCACCTTGAGATATAACTTCTAAGGTCTGGTAGGTGGTGGGAATTCTGAATCAAAAACATGTAGCCATAAACTTTTATTGGCCTTGAATTGTTTTTAATCTTCAGAAAAGTTTCGTGTTATTTTTGGTTTTGGTGCATTGCCAAACGAATATAAAGTCGTGTATCTTCAGGAAACAGTTTCCAGCAAACCGCAGTTATCTGACATTGAACGTACAATAAACAAAATAAGTAGATAACAAAATCAGATAACAAAATAAGTAATAAGTAACAATAAGTAAAATAAACAAAAAAACTTCGATATTTACCAATGGTTTTACCAAATCTATTCGGAAGCATTTTTTTAATTTTTTTATTGCTTAGATAGATGGACGAGCTCACAGCCCACCTGGTGTTTAGTGGTTGCTGGAGCCCATATACATCTACAACGTAAATGCCGCTACCTACCTTAAGATATTAGTTCTAAGGTCTCAAGTTTAGTTACAACGGCTGCCCCGCCCTTCAAACAGAAACGCATTACTGCTTCCCGACAGAAATAAGCAGGGCGGTGGTACCCACCCGCGCGGACTCACAAGAGGTTCTACCACCAGTAATTACGCAAATTATAATTTTGCGGGTTTGATTTTTATTACACGATGTTATTCCTTCAGCGTGGAAGTCAATTGTGAACATTTGTTAAGTACGTATTTGATTAGAAAAATTGGTACCCGCCTGAGATTCGAACACCGGTGCATCGCTACATACGAATGAACCGGACGTCTTATCCTTTAGGCCACGACGCGCTACCACCACTACCTACCCGTGCGGACACACAAGACGTCCTAACACCAGTAAAATATTATTATTAGTAAGTTATATAACACCATCGAATAGATATTAATATCATCTTCGTTTTTTTTAAATACACAAATAGTTAGTACGTGTTTGTTGTATCGTCTATAAATATGTGAAACTGGAAATATAATGTAGATAACGAATTATTTCTATTATGAGATTGAAATATCGTTTTCCCACAAGGCCGTCGGACAGAGCTTGGCAAGTTCGCTAACTGTTATCATGAAGAACGTAAGCATAATATTATTTTAACTGCATTTATTTAATATGTAACATTTCATTCATGTAATATTTACCTTTGCGGACTTAATGACTCAGCCATTCATTATCAAATGTAGCGCAGAGTAAATAATGGTAGGTGCATTGAAATTTGAATTAAATTACAAATATATACACGAAAATGCATACATGTTGGAGTATTTCCACTTTCGGGTAGCGACATGGTAAGCGGGTGGTCTTCGTAAGTCAATAAAACCGGAAATGAACTCAGAGCGTATATTACGCAGGAGCGCTCCGTCCGACACGGCGACTCGCTCGCTTCTGAGCTCGAGAGACAATAACGGAGCGTTTTTATAGCAAGGTATCGTGGTGGGACGACGTTGTTTACGATTCTTATCTTGCACGTGTTGTTTTCGATGAATGGTTGCACCTGTTGTTTGTCGTCCCATCTTTATTAGTCATGAACTAATGGTTTATAAAAACACGCGCCGACATACATACCATACATATGTGTAAATATATATCTATACTAATATTATAAAGCTGAAGAGTTTGTTTGTTTGAACGCGCTAATCTCAGGAACTACTGGCTACTGGCTACTGGCTAGGTTTTTTAATTACATTTACGTTACGTTAGTTTCTACCGTTTTAATGTTTAATCGAAGCAAAGACAAAACTCAGACGAATTCTAGAGTTTTTCGAAAATTTAGCTTGTGCACCGTAAAACACAAGAAATTCAATATGCCTAACATAAATTAAGACAGAAATAAAGATACAACTTATTGTATGAGATGAAATTTCTTCTTTAAAGCTATTTAATAGTAACTTTATCCTTTGTTTAATCTCATTTAACATTAAGTACGAGTGAAAAGACCAGAATAGACTAGATAACATAGACCAGACCAGACATAACCACACTAGATAATTTATACAACATGCATGCGCGCACACGCCCACATATACACACTCACACACACATACAAATACACACAGACACACACACACACACACGCGCGTATGACGTGACCTTAAATGCTAACACCTAATATAATGATTTCTCAATACTAGTCCGCAGCATCTGTTCACGACTTAACCTAACCTAATCTATCTTAAGAAGGAGGGAGCCTGGAGATCAGTAATACAGGTCTTTGACAGACAGCCTAGTACAGACTTCAGCTCTTTCAAAGGCTTACAAAATAAACTATAAGGTTAATTTCCATTTATATTTGTACTATACCTTTAAGAGAGAAATAAATAAATTATTATTATTATAAATTATTATTACAAAATATCTACATTTCCTACCATGTATAATGTCAACGGTAAATTCGAATATGTATTAATATGCAAATATTGAGTACAATCACTGATTGAATACCAGTTTGAGCACCTTTCAAGTCTAATTAGATTTCTCGGCGTGAAATCTTAGTCCGTGAGCGGAAGTGATTAAAATTGGAATCACAATGATCTAATTGCAAAACTTGACATTAGTAAGTGTCACATTTTTTTTTAATATACATACTATGGACGAAAGTTTTGGTAAGAGGTTGGCTATGTTATTTTTTGCCTTTGAAGATGATAAAAACGCTGAACGTTTCACACCCATTTTTCGAAAGCTTAATTGAATTTTCCATTAGGATATGTTAAGCGATTTTTTAATATCTATATAGGGTGTTTTTTTTATGAAGACGACAGAAGATTTTATACCTAACTAGCGGACCCGGCGAATTTAGTTCCGCCACACGGTTTATTTCACACACATCAACGGGTTAACTTCAAAATTCTACTATAATTAACCATAGAACGTTTAGCTGTCAGTTGCATTTTGCTATTCCATATCAGTTGCGTTTTGTCATACCACGTTTTATGTCACGTCCCATGGGAATGTGATAAAAAGTATCCATAGGATCCTTCTCCTGGTTCTAAGCTACCTCTTCAGCAATTTTCAGCCAAATCAGTTCAGCCGTTTTTGAGTTATAAATAGTGTAACTAGCACGACTTTCTTTTATATATATAGATTATTCCTAGCATGATATCACTTGATAAAATCACCGAAAAAATATTATTTAGCAATAACAAGTCGAAGCGATGAAGCACGTTTTAAAATTAGCTAAGGCACGGGGGATCTTCGTGCAAGGAAATGCTCATGAAATGTGAATTAACTAATAGCTTAATATATAAAAACTCGCTTTGTATATTTTCTTCTTCTTGCTTCGGTTTCCTCAATATTGAGGATCGTGACCACCTCCCCGCAACAAGAGTTTATTCTGGATCATTCTACGCCATTTGTTACTATCTGCCGCCGAGTGAAGAGCGTTGTCAACTGTGGTGTAGTGCGGATCTGGTCAGTCCAACGTGTCGGGCCTCTACCTCGTGGTCTTCTTCCATCCACCTTGCCGGTGACCGTTAGGTGCTCCAAGTTGCCGTCCGTATAGAAATAGTTTTTTGTTTTGTCTCTGTGTGCCATTGGTGCTGTGTGACGTTTTTAATGGCATTAACATTTTGAAAAGTATTTACTTTGGCTTTTTATGACATGGTAATTTTTTACTGTTAAGGCGTTTTGTGATCCGCATGGGCAAATGCTCTAATCCTGCCTAATTTAGCCGCGAATCCATCTTTTGTGTCGGCTTGAAGGGTGAGTCAGCCGTTCTAGTTCCAATCATGTAACCATGTTATATTATATAATTGAGTCTTTGAACTCATATCTGAAGGTCAGTCGCGGAATCGACTTTGTGATACGTTATCTGGTAACCTTTAACACCAAAAATGCCGTGAGCTCGTTTATCCATCTAAAATGTATCCGAAATGTTTTTTATTTTTATTTATTTTTTGCCTTAAGTGATTCTGCTTACACACACGATGATCTCATTTTAAATGTAGGTTTACGACGAAAGGAAGATCTTCCACCGAGCGGGTGATATCGCTCGGTAGACCGACAATCCGAATGTTGTTGTTCGGAACTTGTATATATTGCTTGAAAGGCAAACATGTCTAAGCGACAATAACTGCTTTGTACATAAATGATAGGCAATAATCATATTCGATGCGCAAAAAAAATATATTTCTAGGTCTTTTAAAATAATTTCAATCCTACAGATACTAGCTAGATTCTACTACGGCTAGATTCGTTAAAATAAATTTTGTTTGCAGGTATTTCAACTTTAAATTAGTCTACTGTAAAGTTCACGCATTGTCGCGTAGTCACGTTTGCCTTTCAAGCGTCGATATGCACGTTTATCTTGAAAATGTCGTAAGCGAGATTCAGGCATTTGTCAAAAAATATCTTGCGTTGTATAATGGCTACCGCCACATAAAAATACTTTTACGGTTTCAAGCGAAATTACCTTTAATTCCGTTCTCAAAAGGCGTGGAATCAATAAAACAATTATAAAATTGCATCACGTCATAAATAATCAAGCGATTCCACGACTAATATACGTATACTTAAATCATATAAGTTAGTGCACAAAAACCACAATTTAAACCTTTGCTTAAAATTAACATATTTGGTTCTTTATCGGATGATTAATCATTATGATCATAACAACATATTCACTCACGGATGTCACGAGCATGCGCATCAACATGAGTAATCATTGGTAAGCGTTTTTAAATAAAATTAAAAGGGTATATAATATATCCTTATAACATCAGATGGGCCTTGGGCTCATCCAGCTATTTAAGCAATAAAAAAATCATGAAGAAGAAAAGTAAAAGTAAGAAGCCTTCATGAGAGGTATGAACTAGTATTTTTATAATGAAATTATTACAACGGTTAATATAGTTCTCTATAGAATCACCATGGCCTATGATCAATTGCATTCCAAACTAATTAATAACATAACGTTATAACCAACAGCTATTTCTATGAATGAGCTAGAGATTTTGTTTATCTATACTAATATTATAAAGAGGAAATATTTGTTTGTTTGTTTGTATTGAATACGCTCCTTAACTACTGAACCGATTTGAAAAATTCTTTCACTGTTTGGAAGCTACACCATTCCCGAGTGACATAGGCTATAATCTTTTTTGAAAAAAATTTGGGGTCCTTACTAAAACTCCAATAATGTAACCCAAAGTGTAAAAAAAATACCTAAAATATTCTTTACATCGCGTGCCCTGCGAAAACTATTGATGATAGAATAAAATAATGTACTACGACTTTGTAGAACACATAGTTATGCCGCAACAACTGTTCTTTTATTTTTAAAAATAAAACAACGTCAAATAAATATCTTTGAAATTTTTGTTACAGACCCAAGCGGAGCCGGAGCGGGCCACTTGTCTAGAATAATGCGGTTGTTACAAAATACTTCTGATTCATCGAACAAGACAACTTTATACTTGAACTTTGTTTATAGGCTTTAACAAGAAAACCCTTTGAGATGTAGCAATTTTATTGACACATACAAAGTTAGTTGTGGGACTTATAGCAATAATTCTGAGTAATAATGTAATTTAACATTCATAAATCTGTGAACGATAAAGGTCTAAAGCGTCGTTTGAATATACAATAACTTACTCGTTTATATAAGAAGACCTTTATGTGCGTGATTTGCTTTTAGTTGAATCTGTGTTAGCTTCAGTCTTCATAGTCAAAATATATTCAGCGTATTAACTAATAGGAAGTGAGGAAGGTTTTAGAGCACATTGGGTGCTAAAGCCTAATACCATTTAGTGCTGAACATTCCTGTGTTCCAATTATAATGGCAGATTATCCATCATCTCCAATAAGACTTTAATGAGAATTTGGGTGACAGCACCACAGAGTAGAAGTTGCTTAGAGTATTATATGAGGACACTACTTTGGCCAACATGCATGCCAAGCGTGGCGATTATAGCTAAACAACTGGCTTCCTTGGGGGAGGCCTGCGTTCCACAGTGGACGTGTAGGCTAATTTTTTTTCCTACCTATGCTGATCGCCTTTAAAGGCTATTTCAGCTTCACCCTTACGTGTGTAGGTGAGCTCACAGGGCTCAAACCGGAGTGTTGCTAACACTGACCCTAGCACGAGCAACTATCTTCGCAGAATCTACCGCCGGATCGGAAACGCGACCCACTGAGATTCGGCGAGAAACTCAGTGGGCTGTGTCTATGGGTTAATTCGCTCGTCGAGCCCTTCGTCGCAAGCCACGGGTTCGACGAGGACGGTGACCGGGGCTAATTGTGGAGAGCTCCTGTAACTACTAAAAATCAGACTATCTGTAAACCCTCATCTGATCATTCAAGACATAAAAAACACGCAATTCAGCAACCAACGGACGAAATTACAAATATATTGTTGGATAAGAAAATTATGTAATTTGCTTGACTAGATTTTTTCTGTTGATTTTGGAGATGCGATTTCACAAAATCCTGTATATTAACTATTAGCTTCCCAAATACTTGAGCTGTCGTCTGTCCTTAATGCCACAATATGACTAAAACAAGGCACGTTTATCTTGCGTCGCCAAACCGTAACCAACATTGACCCAAATGGAACAGGACAACTCTGCGCAAAAACAAAGAACAGGTTCAAGCGAAAGTGATTCACTCGCTTCGTACCGAGTTACCAATCTGTTATTATTTTCGAACTCTAGTGTGACCAAGCTACCACAAAAAAACCAGATTTTTGAGCCCAAACAGAGGTGTTTTGACTGCATTTTTGACGGTCGTAAATTGAATCAGCTCAAGATCAAGTCGATAATAGGTAGATATTATAACAGATATACTAGGTCAATTATTGACGAGCATTACCCTAACTCTATGAAGCTTAAGAAATAACACCCAATTTTACACTTATACTTAGTGGTAAATTACTCGGCAAGTTAAGAACCCAAACCCGGTCCAGAGTCAGCTTTGACTCATAATCTTTCCTCATACTGGGCGTGGTTTCTTAGAACTATGCGAGAGTAATGTGAAGAGTTTTACGTAATTATCATGACCGTTTAAGCAATGTGTAAGATTCGGTTTTTGTCCGGCTGTTTGGTGCGTGCTTCTCGCTTCGAAGGTTGAAGCTTGACACTGAGCACACACTTTTTCTACATTATTAACCTTACACTTGTTAATACTTCATTACCGAAATTTGTTGCTTAGTGTAATACTAAAATAGATTTCAGTTTTCTATAAGTAAGTAAATAAGGAAACTGTAACAAATCCGAAAACGAGAGTTTCAGCCAAACAATGTTCTGCACAACAATTCCTAAACGAAAAGAGCAGTTAGTTATAAACGATCAAATCCCACTGAGTCTCCTAAGCGTGTCGCGATTCTGATCCGGTAGTAGATTCTGGGAAGGACTGCTCTCACTAGAGCTATTGTTAGCAAATCCTCTCAGGCCACGAGTTCACTTTTCCGTCAGCGTGTAACTGGAATAGCCCTTTAGACCACCAGGGTAAAAAGCGAACAGTGTAACTAAGTAATAGTCTCAGCGTGAAAATAAATCCCAAATAGTTCTGTGGATTTGTTTTGAAATCTATGTTAATATTGGAATCGTTGTTTGAAACAATGAAGGCCCAGTCACGTTCGCTGCGTACGTATTTATGAACGATTTACGCCTATTCAGGTCGAGTTCAGTGTGTTCTGTAAAATGTATTTTGCACACAATGTTGTGCGTAGAATTTAAGACCAAAGAAGCTCCCAACGTTTGTACAATATACAAGTAACACTTCAAAACAGTTCATCTTAGTTAAACTGGTGGTAAGACCTCTTGTGAATCCGCACGGGTAGGTACCACCGCCCTGCCTATTTCTGCCGTGAGGCAGTAATGCGTTTCGGTTTGAAAGGTGGGTAGCTGTTGTAACTATGCTGAGACCTTAGAATTTATATCTCAAGGTGGTGGCGCATTTACTTTGTAGATGTCTATGGGCTCCAGTAACCACTTAACACCAGGTGGGCTGTGAGCTCGTCCACACATCAAAGCTATAAAAAAAAAAACAATAGTATTGTAATATTGTTTTTTTTGGTCTACCCACTGCCTGTAGCCTTGAGGATCTATTCTGGCTTCACCAGGTTTGTAGACGAGAACTCACTGGGCTCAGCTTGAGAGACTTCGTTAATATCTGTCCTAGCTAGTGCTTCACTGAATCTACCATCAGATAGTAATCGCGGCCCCCTAACGCTGGGGCCACACTAACGAGAAATGCCATTAATTATTGCGACAGTGGACGCTAGCCGTGGGTGTAGCCACGACTTAACGCGATAATGACAACGGCATTAACATTAACATTGATTCACGTAGACCGTACAAGTGCAGCCACCCACTTAAGCGACTTAAACATTTTCGCAATAATTATCGTGCTATTGGGCATTGACGTTAGCCGCTACTGTGGCCCCAGCATAAGAGAATCCGGCGAGAAACTCAGTCGGTTGTGTCTGTGGGTTAACATGCACGTCGAACCTTTTTTAGATTTGCCAATTACATAACAAACATTATTATTTATCGAGTTCTTATCACGATTTGTAGTTCTAGATGAGTCTGCGATATTTCGGCACAATACTTTAAATGTGTTGGGAACTCATTAAAACTAGAAACCGTGGTAAGGACCGGCTAAGTAATAGTTTCGTTGATTCTGCTGCAACAGAGTGCGTCATTCATATGCGTGTACTAGCCTCAACTTGCTACACGCAAACACGATTTTGCCTTTTTTTGGAGCGAAGTTCCTTACGACAGGCTTGGAGGAGATAGGGATTTTGCTGCGCGACCGAACTGAAAAAATGTGATAGTAAAAACCGTAAGAAAAAGTCCGTGGAATAAGGCCTTGTTTTCCGCACAGTGATATTTCACCGCGCGATTTTTTTCTCGTAATTCTTTTTTTTTTTTTATATGTAACTTCGTTCCTATCCGGTGTCCCACGACACCACACATATTTTTTCTTCCTCCTACCTATTCGCTGATAGCCTAAGGGACTATCCCAGTTACGCGCGGACGGGTAGATGAGCTCACGGGCTCAACCTGAGAGAATTTGCTAGCCTTAGAAAGAGCAGTGTTTCACAGAATCTATCACCGAATCGGAATCGTGACCCACTGAGAACTCAGTGGGCTGTGGTGCTGTAAAGCGACCTAGCGTTTCGTCATGAATGATGAGGCAGCTGTTAATCAGACTCAGGATGCAGGCAACGCAGTTTTTGTGGCGAGTCTTGGGGGAGACCTATGTCTAGTGGACGTCTCTGGGCTGATAAGAAGAAGACTACCTAATCTCCTTTCCGGACAATTACGTTGTGATCTCCAAGGTTTTCTGTAGTCACTCGCCAGGTGTGCTTTATTTGCATCGATAGCGAATATAAAAATTGTTGACGTGTAATGGAAATTAAGGGTCGAGATAAACTGGGCGTAACATCTATAATTTAGCAGTCATTACTAGAACGGGTTTGTAGTGGTGTTGTAAATCATTCTGTCTTGATCTGACGTTCAGCGAAACACGTAAGGTCATTGCGAAACTTGGAACATGTACCGCTTCTATGCCGGGGAATTTGAAATTTTTTAAAGGCCATCTATCTCTTCACTATCTTTTTTTTATTTTATTGCCCGTATGGGCAGACGAGCATACGGCCCACCTGATGGTGTGTGGTTACTGTCGCCCATGGACTTCAGCAATGCCAGGGGCAGAGCCAAGCCGCTGCATACCGTTTAAATCTATCTATTCACATCCCTTCTGTACAGTACAAACTCACCGTTGGTTAGTTGGGTGATGTACCATCTAAATGACCCTTGAAATTGTCACGGCCCATTCTCAGAGAGCCTTATTATGGCATTCAATTAAGTTCTGTGAACAACAGACGGAGCTTATCGCGAGGACATTCCTTCAGTGTGGCCACAAGTTTTTCTAATATTCAATGGTATATGTATATTTTGTTTATGGGAATCGGACTGGCCAGCTCACAGGTAATTGTATTAAAACGTAGTCTTTGGGCATTCACGAGAATTCCAACACCAATTTTGAGATATAACGTCGAACGGTATTGCATTACTGGTGTCCTACTTTTCAAAAGGAATATCGCGGCAGAAATATGTAGGATACGGGTAGGTCTAACCAGTAATTATGCTATATCTTTCGCGTGTTTTAAGATTTTTATTCACACGAATAAAAAAAACCGTCATGAATATTGGCAGGGCTAGGAGTCCAGTCGAGCTTCCTATGCGATAGCGTATTTTAGGTATTATTTCTCAATGATTTATCGTAATAATTAAACCCTCGCTTAGTTTCTCGCCGGATCTTCTCAGCGGGTCGCGATTCCGATTCGGTAGTAGATTCATTCGCGAAGCAGCTACTCTTGAGCTGTTAGGTCTCCTTCGGAGGCGCTCGGGTAGCTGTTAGCAAATCCCACCCCTCCTGGCTGAGCCTTTGCTCGCCCACCTGTCCTGGTTAAACTGGAAAGGCCTCCGGGGCAACAGTAATCCTTCAATCATAAAAAAAAAAAAATTAAACCACAGTATAATTATGATATTAATAGTAATAATAAGTGCCTACACGCTTAAAGTATAAAATGTTATCAGAGGTTATCATGAGATTATAATGGGTCGTGGAAGATAGCCTTAGGTTAATGAACCCAAGATAGATCATTTTTGCACGTTTTGATGTTTTCAACCAGTATAGATTTTGATTGACGAATGAGAATTAATTATTTAGGCATCAAAATCGTTTGTAAATAAAAATATGTAGTAGGTACAAGGTTGTGCTAACAACACTTGTAACTTTTATCAGACTATGGCCACATTAGTCTTAAGGTCTTATATATGTGATATGGAATCAATCTTAGCCATAGATGAAGCACAAAAAAAATTAGCTTAATAAAACTATTATTATTTATTGCTTATAATTCAACAGAATTCAGTATTCAATCTGCAATGAAAAAGAAATTCGACTCGATCAAGGTAAACTCTATTAAATTTGTTCATAAGAGCTAAATGAAAAATAAATTTAACTGAATGTAAGCTCTATGAACATTGTTTACAAGAACTATTGTTTACAAGATGCACTATATGACTGTGTATTTTGGCAAAAGCTTTTTGTGATTTTCAATGCTCCCAAAATATATCTAATACCTTTAAACGAGCAATTCTTGTATATACAGGGTGTCCCAAAACTCAACGATAACCTGGTACCGGGCGAGAGGCCAAGGTATACCAACTATGAAAAAAAAGAGAAAAAAAATCTATGTCACTTAGTCAAGCGATGATAGACATTTTTCGAAAAAGTTAAAAATTTGACACCCTTGGTCGCATTTTTAGGTACCGTGATCGCAATTTTCACAATTTTACAGTGATTTTTTTTTATAATGTTATCTCAAATAACAGTGCTATTAATCGTAACCACAAATGAAAGTAATAATCATTGTTAACTAAGTAAAATAAAATAAATTTTGACGAGTTATGGTTTATAAAATTTATGTCACTCAACTTTGACACTCTACGTTGGAAAAAAAATGTACTACACTACCTATGGCAAGTTTTTTTAAAAGATGGCCCATTTAGTCTAGATTTCAAAATAGTACAACACTTGCCACTTTTCTTGCCAATAAAACTGCTATTTCGTATTTTTTGCGAAAGGAACTCATGGAAAATTTAATCAAAATAAAACGGTCAATTATCGTAACACCTTATTATCCTCCTAAAACTAAAGCAGATGCTCAAATTGTTTCCCTCCAGCACGAATACAAGCTCTACATCGCCTCAGAAATGACCTGTTCACCAGTCTTGCAAATCTCCTCGCATTGATTTCTTCTGATGCTGCATCAATTTTTTGGCGCAATTCTGTTACATTTTGAATTGGTTTTGAGTAGACCTTTTCTTTTATGCATCCCCAGTAAAAAAATCTACTGGATTCAGGTCTGCGGAACGAGGGTCTAAGGCGTCCGATCCATTTACCGGGATATAATTCGTTTAAATATATTCTCTTACAGGCCGGGCATAATGTGCTGGGCAACCATCTTGTTGATACCACATTTCTCTGTAGATGGTACATCTTCTAGCAATGTCGGCAAATCATTTTGAAGAAAATGCAAGTAGGTGGCGCCATCTAAATTTTCAGTCAACTCAAATGGTCCAATTATTTGACCGTTTAATATTCCTGTCCACATGTTGATTTTTAATTGGTACTGGGATCGACCCTCACGCATCAAATGCGGGTTTTCCGTATGCCAACCATGAAGGTTATGTAAGTTTAAATAACCATCTCTTTTAAATGTCGATTCGTCAGTCCACAAAACTTTATTTAGAAAATCCGGATCTTCACGAATTTTCGCTAACATGGTTCTGCAGAAATCAACTCTGGGTGCGTGATCACGTGTTAACAAGCTCTGCACACGTTGTACATGGTAAGGATGAAAATCGTATCGTTTTAAAATTCGATGTGCGGTACTCTTCGCCACATCCGTTGCAATTTCAATCGCACGTACTGAGGTACTGGGGTCATTTTCGACTTCATTCAAAACTTCAGCGTCGTAGTTTCCTTGAGGTCTCCTACCAGATGTACGGGCACTGGGTAATCGTCCTTCCGAGTATGATGCGTGCACATTTTGGAAGACACGATAATCTGGGTACCGCTCCACATTCGGGTACCTCTCCCGATACAGTCTAGCTGCAGCAGAGGCATCACAACGGCATTCACCGTAGATAAGATGCATATTTGCATATTCTTGCGGTGTGTACAAATGCGGCATGTTGTTCACACACAGTTTGCACAGCACTAAGTCCAAAAAACAAAGCCGGAGTCGTCAAGTACGGATAGAGTATCAAGTCCAGGGTAACACAAGCCAAAGTAACACGATTACGATTGCTCCAGCCGCTATTTCCAGCCGCTAGTTCCAGCATTTAGTACCAGCCGCTTGCACCAGCCGCTTTCACCAGCCGCTAGCTCCAGCCGCTTGCACCAACCGCTTGCACCAACCGCTTGCACCAACCGCTAGCTCCAGCAACTAGCACCAGCCGCTAGCTCCGGCAACAAGACCCAGCCGCTAGCTCCAGCATTTAGTACCAGCCGCTTGCACCAGCCACGTGCACCAGCCTCTTGCACCAGCCGCTAGTTCCAGTCACTTGCACCAGCTGCTAGATCCAGGCGCTTGCACCAACCGCTAGCTCCAGCCACTAGCTCCAGCCGCTAGCTCCAGCCGCTTGCACCAACCGCTAGCCCCAGCCACTAGCTCCAGCCGCTAGCTCCAGCCGCTTGCACCAACCGCTAGCTCCAGCCACTAGCTCCAGCCGCTAGCTCCAGCCGCTTGCACCAACCGCTAGCCTCCAGCCGCTAGCTCCAGCAACTAGCTCCAGCCGCTTGCACCAGCCACTTGCCCCAACCGCTAGCACCAGCCGTTAGCGCCAGCATTTAGTACCAGCCGCTTGCGCCAGCCGCTAGCTCCAGCCGCTTGCACCAGCCGCTATCACATGTTGCTAGCACCAGCCACTTGCACCAGCCGCTAGCACCAGCAGCCATTACTGCTTCACGGCAGGGTGGCCAAAAAGTCCGACAGACACTTTGTGTCTGAGCGGGAATGCGAGGAGTGAAGTTGTTCACACACAGTTTGCACAGCACAAAGTCCAAAAAACAAATTCAGAGTCGTCAAGTACGGATAGAGTATCAAGTCCAGGGTAACACAAGCCAAAGTCGATAGTACGAAAGTAACACGATTACGAGAGATGCGCAGTAAACGAAGGGGCTGGAGCTAGCGGCTGGAACTAGCGGCTGGTGCAAGCGGCTGGAGCTAGCGGCTGGTGCAAGCGGCTGGAGCTAGTGGCTGGTGCAAGGGGCTGGAGCTAGCCGCTGGTACTAAATCATAAAAATAAAGGTAAAAAATCATAAAGGTAACATAATATATCATAACTCGAAAACTATCAAAAATCCGCGATCCCCATGTGGGGTTGATTCGGATACCCCACGACACGAGAGACCTAAATTTTTTTTTGGACGACAATGATCCGGCCACCCTGTATATAGGTCGAAACGCATTACTGCTTCACGGCAGACATAGGCAGGGTGGTGGTACCGTACGGACTCACAAGAGGTCCTACCACCAGGTTTACTTAGAACATGCTCACGAATGACTTTGATTATGAAGGAATATCGTGTTACTTAAACGAAATTCGCAAAAAATATAATTTACGTAATTACTAACGGTGGAGGGCTCTGTGAGCTCGCACGGATAGATACCGCCGTCCTGTGTGCTTAGTGCGAGTTTGCAACGAAAACGACTTAAAAACCTGCCTATTTCTGCCGTGAAGCAGTAATCGGTTTCGGCTTGAAGGGTGGGGCAGCCGTTGTAACTATACTTGAGACCTTAGAACTTATATCTCAAGGAGGGTGGCGCTCTTACGTTATAGATGTCTATGAGCTCCAGTAACCACTTAACACCAGGTAGGCTGTGAGAGATCGTCCATTCATCTAAGCATTGCTTAGATTCTAAGCAATAAAAAAAATAACCCGTTGAGTTAGTTTCTCGCCGGATCTTCTCAGTCTTCTCAGCGTTTCAAATTCGGTAATACCTAGATTCGGTGGTAGATCTTGCTAGGGTTCGTGTTAGCATCACTCCGGTTTGAGCCCCGTGAGCTCACCTACTAGTTAAGGTTACGCTGAAGTGGTCTCTCAAGACTATCAGCTTAGATAGGAAAAAAAGCGCTTGTTAAGTGAGGCTTTAGTAAGGATTATCACTTGATCAGTCCAGCATATGGAGCTTCGTCCACGAGGTATTTTATCGACGACCTTACCTTGAACAACAGGCTTCTCGTTAGATTCTGCTGATTGTCGGTTTTTGTATATAATAATATATCCTTTAGGAGATGTTCGAAATGCATATACTTTGAATATCACTAAATTCATATTGAACTTCCCGCATACAATACTCGTATTAATAATTACAAATATGTATATGGGCTAATATATGCCAAATCTTCCACTTTTGCGTTCGACCCCTTTAGATTCATTCAGCTGAAACTTTATTATTCTTTTCTACCCATTGAAAAACATGTTTGAGAATTTTTCAAATTTTTTGAAGCCAACGTATGCATACGTATCGACTCGTAAGTAGTTTGTATAAGCGAACATGAGAGGGTGTTTAGTTCAAATCATAAATGATGAGCGGGAAATTAAAAAAATTCAAATAACATACGAAATTCAAATAACGTATGAGATGTCGATTTTACCTAGCTTCTGTAAAACTTATTATGAAATAATAATTCGTTATATTTATGCATTTCATAGGTTGACCGACTTATAATTTTGTAAACATTGAAAGGATGTTCATTTATCCTGAAAAATTTTGGGGTACTCAATGACGTGCACCAAGTACGATATATTTTTTTTTTTTTTTTTTAAATTTTCAAAAAAATTTTTATTTATTTTTTCAGCATTATGATGGTTTCTTGGTATTTTTTTGTATTTCACATCTTTTTTTAGAGAATGAAAGTTATTGAAGTCTTATTTTTTTTGTAAAGTGCAAATGTTATTGAGATGAGTTTTATAAACGTGGACTTGGCGCAATTTTTTACAGTGAAACTGTTTTTGTTCGGATTTCATATCTTTTTGTTAAGTATTATTTTTTGCTCATTTATTACTGAACAAAAATAGACAATAGAAAAATAAATTATAAATAGTCACTCAGCTTAAAAGCTAATGAAACGCTCAATTAATTAGTGTAATAATAATCAACATCAACTTTTACAAATTTAAACCGAATTAAATTCTGTTTCAAATGTGAACGGTGGATGACGCTGTTCTTCATTATTTCAGATTTTAAAATTGAAATCTGAAAGCTTTGAAACATCAATCCGCATAAATGTAATTTAAAAACTACAGTAAGAGGCTTAAATAAAAAGCTTAACTTAACTCAGTCTTAATTAGAATTTTTTTCGGAATTCAGTAGTAAAGTTCAAGTTATTTTGATGAAATCAAAACTGAAATATTCATAACATCTTAAACAATCACCTACGAATAAATATTATTTATTATATTATTTATTATACGAATAAATATTATTTATTCAGTAGACAATCACAACGGTTTTATAGTTTTGGGAAGGGATTTTTTGTAACGCCATCTCGTGAAGTATTTCGGTATTACATTAATATAAAATAATTAATAATTGGGAATTTAATTATTTTTATGGTCGAACAATTACCAATAGTCGTCGAACAAACGATAATTGATCAAAATCAATTAATCTGAGCGATAAAAATAAAGATATCTAGTAAAGGGGGCCCACTTAACGGTGATCATTTATTTAATTAATTATAAATAAACAAAAGACGAACAAACAATTTTTACATTCGAACATTAACGAACAAACGACGAACAAATAATTAAAAATTAAAAAATCCGAAAACAAAAAAGGAGGGGCCAAATTTACAGAGCCGGTAAATTTGTACCTACCAAAAAACAAAAAGGTCTATGGTTATTCTACATAAGAATAACCTAAAAATTGAAAATTGTTTACATACATTTTTTAAAAACTAAAATCTAACTTTTAAACCAAAATGGAAAATGATAAAGAAATTAGTATGGAAACAAACGTAGACGGACAGGCTTCTTCATTACTTAGTGAAGAATATGCTTATCTAGACCGTGGAGGGTTTTCATCAGAAAATTTTAAAATAGAGTTGCGTGGACTGCCGAAGTTCTACGGTATTGCCGTGAGTTTCGTCTGTTTTCTTAATATTTAACTAATGACTGTTCTTTCTTAGAAAATTAATTCTTATAAATTATTACTAAACTGAATTTTTTACTTTTCTTTTCTTTCTTTTAAGTTTTCTACTTTTATTTGATCAGTAGTACTAGATTACTAGCAATATCAAGCGAACTAAGTAAAAATATAGCTTATAGTGCTTCAAGTGTAAAGCAGGGATACAGATAACACATTTCTAAAATCAATTTCACTCTTTATTTGCTGATGTTTGAATTTATTTGAAATGGTCTAGGAATTGAAGAAATTAATGAACCAGAAACTAGGGTTGAACACTAGTAAAATAAAAAGGCCAAAGAATGGCAGTCATTGGCTGTTTGCATGTTTTCAAAATGAGGAAGAGAGGGTGAAAGCTATTGAAACTCTTCACGGATATGAATGGAAAGGTTTGCTATTTTATTTTACGAACACTTAATGAAATGTGGAATTTGTCAAAAAAAAATTACCATACTGAAGTTAACTATTTATACAATACATTCTGTAGTTCATCACTGTTACTAAGTGATTTACGTATTGATTAAAATAAGTTTGTTTATTTGGCAATTTATCTATTAATATTTTGTTTACGAATTTTACTTTTACTCCAGTATTGCCTGGTATAGTACCTTTCTTCTTTCATGATATTTTGGAGCTCACATGATAATAAATATTACATATAATTTTCCAGGGANTATTTATACAATACATTCTGTAGTTCATCACTGTTACTAAGTGATTTACGTATTGATTAAAATAAGTTTGTTTATTTGGCAATTTATCTATTAATATTTTGTTTACGAATTTTACTTTTACTCCAGTATTGCCTGGTATAGTACCTTTCTTCTTTCATGATATTTTGGAGCTCACATGATAATAAATATTACATATAATTTTCCAGGGAAGACACTGATAGCAGAAATAGCAAAGCCAGCACCAGATCCTTTAGTGAAAAAGAGGAAACAAGAAGAGAATAATGGACAAGTAAAAAAAAAGAAATGTGATGAGAATAAGAGCCAAGAGGAGAGATTAAAAGATGCAGTTTTACCATATTGGAATGTGCCTTATGAAGAACAGGTAAAAAATACATAAATAAATAAAATTCTATATGTTTTTGTGGTAATGCCTTGGTGTTAGTCTCAAAAATGACTAAATCCATTATGGGTTTGACTGGTCTTTTTTAAACTTTGTATGAAACTTTCATAGACTAGCAGAAAAGACATCACATTTTTTTAATTGCTTAGATGGGTGGACAAGCTCATAGCCCACCTGGTGTTAAGTGGCTACTGGAGACCATATGCATCTACAATGTAAATGCTCGTCACCTACCTTAAGACAAGAGTTCAATGGTCTCGGGGGTTGGAGGAGGATGCTTGTCCAACTCCGGCCCCTATGAGGAGGCAGTCTCCTCACGGTCACGGGGCGACCTAAGGAGGTTGAGGCTGCGCCGCACGTTACCGTCGCTCTAGCGCACTGGCACCAGGAGGACAGGACCACTCGTTGGCGGCTGCGGCCTGCGATGCGGCCCGCATTGTCGTCGTCGCTGCGTATCGCGTTCCGATCCGGCAGGCTGGTTCTGGCCCAGCGGGGTATCCCGGAACACCAGCGGCATCGCCCGGGCGGCCTGGCAGGGCCGCCGTACCTCGTAGACCGACGTCGTTGGTCGTCGACTATCGCCTCGACAACCCGCCGGTCGGGCGTCCTCGGGGTGGTGCCACGTGTCTGGTTGTAGTATTGACCGCGGGAACTCCCCTACAGGGTTATGACCCCGGACAAAGATCGGACGTCGGGTGTAAGAGTGCAGGGGAGTCATTTAGTGCGGTAGGGCCCTAAAATTCCTTGGGCCGCGGTCTGCTCCCAACACCTTGCAGATCGTCAAGTCCCACATACCCCGCGCGCCCCCTAGGTGCGGTGACCTCGTAGGAAGTTCGGCCCCGGCCCAAAAAAAAAAAAGTTCTATGGTCTCTATATTAAAGACTATGATTTTTCCAAGATTGTAATCATAGGTACAGTTCACAAATTACTTTCAAGATGTAGGGTAAATGTTTTCCCTCCTTAGCATAACTAATATGTGAAAACTATTAATTACATCCTAAATTTGTCAACTGTTCAAGAATCATTCTAAGCTAAGTTATATTAATCAACCAGGTACCTGGCATCATAATCAATTCTTACACAAATTTCAGTTGAAATTAAAAGATAAAGAAATTAAACATATTTTAATGAAATTTGACAATGAAGTGTGGAAAATGGACAAATCAAATCGCAGTGTTATTGAAGCTAACAGGAAAATATACAACGGTCTGAGTTTTGAACTAAAGCCCATTGAAAAATCTCCTGTCTTAGATGGCTACAGGAACAAATGTGAATTCACGATTGGTATTGATGATGAGACGAAGTTACCCACCGTTGGGTTTAGATTGGGTAGTTATGTGACTGGTACTGTGGCTGTGGCACCCATAGAAATGTTGATACATATACCTGAGAGAACGAAACAGGCTGTTTTGGTGAGTTTTAAAATTGATAATCATTACATGCCTAATTTAAAGTGTAAAGTTATTTAATTTATTTTAAATAATTTATGTTATTCTATAATCATTCATTGTAATACAATTAATATAATATTAGGAAAGCAGAGACATAAAAAGATAAAATATAGTTTCTGCTTACCTTCGTTTAAATGTCTTAAATTGAAAAAGTGAACATTATAATTTGCGTAATTACTGGTGGTAGGACCTCTTGTGAGTCCGCACGAGTAGGTACCTCCACCCTGCCTATTTCTGCCGTAAAGCAGTAATGTGTTTCGATTTGAAGGGNATACAATTAATATAATATTAGGAAAGCAGAGACATAAAAAGATAAAATATAGTTTCTGCTTACCTTCGTTTAAATGTCTTAAATTGAAAAAGTGAACATTATAATTTGCGTAATTACTGGTGGTAGGACCTCTTGTGAGTCCGCACGAGTAGGTACCTCCACCCTGCCTATTTCTGCCGTAAAGCAGTAATGTGTTTCGGTTTGAAGGGTGGGGCAGCCGTTGTAACTATACTGAGACCTTATATCTCAAAGTGGGTGGCGCATTTCCGTCGTAGATGTCTATGGGCTCCAGTAACTACTTAACACCAGGTGGGCTGTGAGCTCGTCCACCCATCTAAGCAATAAAAAAAAAGTATTCTGATTTCTAATAATTCTTTAGGTATTCCAAGACTTTGTCCGTAAATCTGGATTAGCTCCATTCTCTCCGGCTGACTATTCTGGATACTGGCGTTATTTGACCGTCAGGCAGTCAACATGGAATGATGATGTCATGTTAATTGCGTCCATGTATCCTCAGGTAAATGTGCAAAATTTAGTCAAGAATTAACTTCAAACATATAGAAAACAAAACAAATAAAAGACAAAAGTAACCACTACTTTATGAAGTAATAAACAGCTTTTTATAGCAGTCAAAATTCAGTCTGATTGAAGTTATAATTTATTGACTAAAATAGTGTGTATCTACTTTATTTCAGAATTTAACTGAGAGTGAAATAGAAAAAATTAAAAATGACTTGATAGAACATTGTAGTTCTAAAGAAGTTGATTGTGGGATTAAATCATTGTATTTTGAGTTGATCACTAAAAGGTAGGAAGGTATGCACTGATGTTTTATTTGTTAAAACTTAAAGGAGTAAACAATGAACGTCACCTTTTCTTATTTGAATCGGTTCTAATGTATTATCTTTATACAACATGTAACATAATTAACGCACACCCTGAAAGTAATTTGTTCAGAATCGGAATCTGGATCGATTTTGATTGTTTTTTATGTACCAATTTTTTTTTCTAAAATTTAGTTAAAACTAAGTAAATTACAGTCACCCTACACAGCTAGCTAAACAATTCATAGAAACGAAAATGGAACGTAAGTCAGGGTATTAAGACTTTTTAAAATGAAATATCTAATTAGTAAAAAAAAATATTATTTAATTAAAGAAATCTGATACTTATTTCAAGGCTAATAGTCTATTACAAAATAAAATACCTACGCACACAATACCAACCGCCGGCACACAGCAACACTACAATACATAAAAGAAAACCACGTAATACAAAAATAATTACTATCCCTTTCTTTCGTCGGCATAATATTCTTACAATAAACGGCAGGCTAATCCCGATGTTCGCGGCGACGCGGTTGCGTCGGCGGTGATCAAAGAAAAATCTAAACAACGAAGTCAACAAAATATTTTTGACAAGTCAGTCACGCCGCGTCCACCTTATCGATAAGAGGTCAAGTGATAGTGCAAATAAAATATCTCCCGTATTTCGCTATGTCTTTTCGGTCAGTGACCTCCTAGATCAGCTGATTTGACGCCTCTCGACTTTTTTTTGTGGGGGCGAATTAAATCGCTAGTTTATAACACACAGACAATAAGTGCCGAAGAACTAAAGAATAAGATAATAACCGCCTTTGATAAAGTGAAAAGTGACATTGCAGTATTATCTAAAATAAAACAACAAATACGAAAACGGTCATTAAAGTGCATTGAACAAGGGGCGCGGCGAGTAGGTGTCTGTGTGTGCGTGCGCAGCGGAGTGTGAATCGGTGACCATTTTATTTCCACGAAATTGGAATAACTAATTTCACAAATAATCAATGTTAACGCACATATAAATAATATTTGGTGTATGCATAGCGTTTATACTATTAAAGTCTAATTGGGGTGTTTGAGGGTGTGCGTTAAATATGTTACATGTTGTATATATAATTGTACTGTACATGTGTATGTCACTGAACTACTGTTAAACGGCTGGACCGATTTGAAAAAATTTTTTATGCGTTTTTGTGGCACCCTGGATGGTTTAGATTCACAAATCAGCTCGGCAGATAGCGCCGCAGTCGGTATCTAGGCTATTTATAATGCAACTAAACGGCTGGATCAAATGAAGGATTTTTTGTGTATATATTCACAGGACAACGTCTGTCGGATTCGCTAGTATGATTTATATAAATATTCGATATGAAATTGTAGCTTCTCATTTTAGATCCATTACAATGGCCGAATTCGCAGATAAACGCTTTTAAGATTTTTATATTATAGTATTTCTACATGGGTCGTGGGGGGTAGCTATTACAGAACACAAGATATTTGACAGATGCCTGAATCTCGCTTACGACATTTTCAAGATAAGCTTGCGTATTATCTATACTTCTATACTAATATTATAAAGAGGAAAGATTTGTTTGTTTGTTTGTATTGAATAGGCTCCGAAACTACAGTACCGATTTGAAAAATCCTTACACTGCTTGGAAGCTACACTATTTCCGAGTGACATAGGCTATAAACTTTTTTGAAAAAAATTTGGGATCCTTACTAAAACTACAATAATGTAACCCAAGGTGTAAAAAAATTACCTAAAATATTCTTTACATCGCGTGCCCTGCGAAACCTATTGATGTTAGAATAAAATAATGTACTACGACTTTGTAGAACACATTATTATTTACAAAAAGTGTCGCGACAGCATATGTCTAACTGTATGCGCTGCTGAATGTGGCGTACACAACATGAGATTTAGATAGGAACAAATCACTGATAGTCAAAGAATATGCGTTTATTATATACTTCGCCAACAAGTAACTAATTCTATCTCTGTATGTTGATGTGGTGAGTACCGCTGTATATGAGTGCTGAACGTGTACTGGCGCTTTATACTACGGTTTGAGTAAAGCGATGTAAAGGTGCTGATGTGAATGCGCGCGTGCCCTGTACGATACATGGCTCGTTATATATAAGTTTCAAACAACAACATTCGGATCGTCGGTCTACCGAGCAATTACACACGCTCGATTCCCGATAGAAGTTCTTTCGTTTGACATTAATCTCCCAAAGGTCTAACTATTCTCATGTCTATGCTACCAACAATGTATTTTTTATTACCTCTGTCCTGTTAAATTTTCTTCATGTTTAATATGTATTGTTTTGAACAGGAGGGTTGGTGAAGAACCAACAAAGCCTACACACTTAATGGGATCAACTCATATCATTGACACAATATTGGGGAGACAGTTTCGGATTTCCCCAGAGGCATTCTTTCAGGTATGTCACTACATTTATTAAAACTAGTAAGTATTCTTTGGGTGTTCAAAATTCGACTGTACTCGCTGATGCTCAAAAGTGAAATTCCTTTTTCACAATTTTTTCTATTTTGGTTTGTTTTCATTTTGTTCTAACTGTTTGATTATGCATATTAATGAAGTTATAAAAATAATTTCTAAATCTATATACATATATAAAAATGAATTGCTGTTCGTTAGTCTCGCTAAAACTCGAGAACGGCTGGACCGATAACCGAAGGTAGATAAATATAAAAATCTTCGGAATTAAAGGAAAATAACAATTTTGTTTTTCCTTTGATGTGTCCCCCGTCGGACGGATTCCTTTTGTTTGTTTTAAGTTTATTTTTATTTATCGGTTGAGGCACTACGAAGTCTGCGGGGTCAGCTAGTAAACTTTAAATATCGTTTCTTTATTTTTACAGAATAACATAATAAAGTCTTATTTAAAATTATATCAATGAGTACGATTAGAAGTTCATAGAACTTAGGAAGAATTCTACTGCCGATGATTTGAATTGAATAAAAACGCATTGCAACATTACAGATAAACACAGCCGGTGCTGAAATACTGTATCAAAAGGCTATTGAAATGAGTGAAGTCAAAGAGGATTCGACTGTGATAGATATTTGTTGTGGGACCGGCACGATAGGCCTGTGTTTTGCTAAAGTATGTTACTCTATAAATTTCTTCACTTTTTGTTATTTGTTTCTAGCGTTCAAAGACCAATATTTTCATCAACCAATGTATTTGTATCTTGAAACCTTAGTATTTTATTACGTTTTATTATGAAAGCATTCTCCGTGCTTGGGCAAGTCATGGACAAAGTTTTTTTTTTTTAAATTCCATTTTTAAATTCATTATCATTTTATAATTGATCATTTTAATAACTGAGGTATTTCTTTATGAAAACCTTTTTTCATGTCGGTATTCTAATTTTCAGCACTGCGGTAAAGTTTTAGGCTTAGAATTGGTACCGGAAGCTGTGAAGGACGCGAAAGCAAATGCTGAACTTAACGAAATCGAAAACAGTGAGTTCTACACTGGCAAAGCTGAAGACATACTACCCTCGGTGCTGGCCAGGGCCACCGGAGACGATGTTATTGCTATTGTTGATCCCCCAAGAGCTGGACTCCGTGAGTATCCTACAGAGACTTGGCATAGTCGGAGCGTCAATCAGGGACTGAAACATGGCTATTGCTGTGAGCTATTATTTCAATAAAGAGCACTCCTGTTTGATGAGGATAACTGTACACACTCGGATATTACATCAATTTCGAGTGATAAAACTCGTAGTGTTCATTATGATCGCGTTAAATAAGATACAGGGTGCAACACAATAAGTATATTAAGCCAAAACGTAACAACAGTATCAATGACTATAGATCTCGTAAAAAGTAAAAAAATAAACTAAGTCGTAGTAGTTTCAGACAAAAACTAATTTGTTAATTGTTTAAATGTGTCTCGTGATAGACAATAATAAATTCGTTTAACTCATTTCAAACAATGAATACGACAAAATTGCGACTTGTTACTAAATTTCCCCTTCATTGCAAAGAAAAAAGAAGCTGTTTGATGTGCCGACACAGTCGGATCGGCGGGGGCGGGTTGTTTTTGTCTGTGTATTACGATTAGCTGCCATCACATGATCTTTTTGAGTTAGAACTCGATTACACGGGCGGGCCTAGGTATCGCGTTTGCGTATGATTTCAGAATTCCTAAAGCAATACGAAGTCGCTAGGATTTTTGCGATAATTTAAATAAATACTCAGCAAAAACTCCCATGTGCATATATCAATATTTAACTTTATTACTCGTCAATCTTAAAAAATCCTAAGTATCGGGTTGTGTTTTGTTGTAGATCAAAGTATCCAATGTGCTAAAAAAATATTTGCGTTATATTTTTCCCAGGAGGTACTTTTATTAGATTTTCTCGAAAACTCCATTTATTCTTATAGGAGATTTCAAATTTGCAACGACGGTGTATAGTTTTCGGTTTAATTATACCCTTTAGGGGACACCCGGTATAGGTATTATATTCCCGGCTGATCGTATTTAAATGTCTCTTCGTGTGTAAATGAGGCTACTTTACCTACTAAAATTTCCGTAGACACGACAGTGTGAATGTCGCCGTATGTATATAGTTTACCTTTGGGGGACACCCTGTATAGGTATGATATTCCCGGCAGATCGTATTTAAGAATCTCTTTGTGTGTAAATGAAGCTTTTTTACCAACTAGAATCTGCATAGACACGACATTGTGAATGTCACCGTCCGTGTGCCTTAAAGCTTGTCCAGAAGGAGCGAATTCGCCTCGATTCTCTCGTGCGTATCACGCGCGAACGTTTCGCCCAGAAAGAGCGTACCTACACGCGAGCATTTAAGCATATTTGATACATGCACTCGCTCTGGAGTTCACGCGTTAACTGGGCGCAACAAGGCGTCCCTAGTATCTCGAATCGCGCGCATTAGTCTGGCGTAGTGCACGCAATTTACGCGCGTTTTTTTGAATTCGTGCGATCTTGTGGGCGCGATGTATTGGTGCCTAGTATCTCACTGACGCGCGAAACATTTCTCGACCTCCAGAGCGAGTGCACGTATTCAGAGAAATGGAGCGTCAAAATTTTGATACCTATGGAATTATTTATAGACGAAATAGAAAAACGACTGGCGATATGGGATTTGGAATCACCTTATTATGCCAACAGAATTTTAAAACGTAGATCTTGGGAAGAATTGGTGTTAATATTTTCTGATAAAGATGATGACTCCGCGGAAAAAAGAAAGACAAACATACTATAAAATATGTCATTCTATCATTAAGAATTGGATGTACTAAATACATTATATTTTCCCTCCGTTTTTGTCTCTTCCAGCGACGGTAAGCTTCGTACTGACTAAATTCGTCCCCAAAGGCTCGCGCGTAGGTACGCTCTTTGTGGGCGAAACGGTTGCGCGTTATACGCACAAGAGAATCGCGGCGAATTCGCCCTTTCTGGACCAGGCCTTAGACTCAGACTCGCTCGTAGTCAAGTAATGCTCGCTCCGCAGACATGCGCGCCGTGACGCAGCTGCGCAACAGCCGACGCGTGCGGCGCGTGCTGTACGTGTCGTGCCGGCCCGCCGCCGCGCTCAAGAACTGGGTGGACCTCGCTCGGCCCTCGTCCAAGACCCTCCGCGGCGCCCCCTTCCGCCCGCGCCGGGCCCTGCCCCTCGACATGTTCCCGCACACCGACCACATTGAGCTCGCCTTGCTGTTCGAGAGGGAACAGGTACGCAAGCCATTCATGAACCAGAATACATCTATACTATACTAATATATAAATCTACAGTGGTTTTCATCTATATCTATACTAATATATAAATCTATGTTTTTTTTATTGCCTTTGTAGGCAGACGAGCATACGGCCCACCTGATGGTAAGTGGTCACCGTCACTCATGGACGTCAGCAATGCCAGGGGCAGAGCCAAGCCGCTGCCGAAAACAGCTGCCTGCCGCTGGTATTTACGGATGTTCCGTTATAACTTCCGAACCATGCATCCGATTGATTTGAAACTTGGTATCCATGTAGAAAATACATGTACTTAATGGATAGGCTAATATTGATATGGGTGTTGGACTCCCTAGACTAGTTGCGGGGGCGTTAATGATGAGAATCTTTGTGGGGGTGAGAAATAATAATGTTAATTTTAAATGCCCAGCGAAACGGACGGATGGGTACAGCTATAATTTTATATAAATAGCAAACATATTGAAATTCTTTAAAATTTCATTTTGGTTGTTAGTACCATTAGATCTTTAGTCCCGATCTTATCACCCGATCATTGTTCATTAAGCAAAACATTAAATATATATACAATCTTATATCAGATGATACATCAAAATGAAATTCGTCGTGTGATTTAGCCCCAAATGACGTCACGCATAAATTCAGCATCTCTGTTTGATGTTTGTTACCGAACCATGTACACTGCAGTCTAAGAGTCTTATTAGTATAAGGTTCATTAAAATTAGAACATTGAATAAAGTTTAAAACGATATACATATGTAGGTATACAAAGCAAATGATTTATTTCGATACTTTAAAGTTTGTTACGACTATCTAGTCAAAGAGTTAGTTTTGTTCGACAGTGTAGCTCTCTAGAGGAACAAGTAATCATGTTAACAAGTCACTGTATTATAAGGATCTTTAATGTGTATTCTTTGTTAGTTATTTGATCCATAGCGCAGTGGTATGGTGGTATAAACCATAGTGCTGGGGCGTATCGTGGACATGGTCACCCGAAAACCGTACCATTTTCATAATCTAAATAAGTTAGATGTAATCATATTTTATTTTCAGACGAAAGAAGATATCGAAGGAAGTTCGGAAACAGTGGAAGACACCAGTGCGGCACCGGACGTGGAAAATAAAGATAATAATTAGATAAGGTACTAAATTGTATTTTAAATTAATTTTCCACTAATTAAACGCATTATAACACAAACTTTGTCTGTTTTATTGTGTGAAAGTCCCGTAAAATGTAAAAATGTCTTAAAAGTGGCATGTCAGCATTTGTTTTTGGTAATATTTTATTATACGGTATAGTATGGTATCTATGCTAATATTATAAAGCTGAAGAGTTTGTTTGTTTGAACGCGCTAATCTCATCAGGAGCGACTGGTCCGATTTGAAAAATTCTTTCAGTGTTAGATAACCCATTTATTGAGGAAAGCTATAGGCCTTATAGGTCAATACCTCTTGGTTTACGCCAATTCCTCTTAAGTTTGTTATAGCGATCCCATTGATGCCTGATAAATCTCTTCGTCCTCTTTTTGACGATTGTCGGCCTGTAAACAGGACACGGCCGCAGAAGGGAAAAAAAATAGACAAAGAAATCCATAGGTCGCTGGTTCAAATCCCGCTCGAAGGACCAAAATGTAGGGTGCGGTGTGAGTTTGTTATTTAAAGATTATGTTGCTCAAAAATGTTTATTGTTAAAATATTAATTAAATCAATTAAATGTTAATGTTATGAATGTTGTTGATCGTGCACTAATGATTTGTGGAAATAAAGTTAATGCGTCACGCAAATTATGCTGACAAAGGGGTTCGGTAATATATCACCGAACATAATGTTTTCAAAAACTAAGCTAAATAACCCTGTGGCGGGTAGCCGTCATACAACGCAAGATAATTGACAGATGCCTGAATCTCGCTTACGACATTTTCAAGATAAAGCGCATATATACAAGTTCCGAACAACAACATTCGGACCGTCGGTCTACCGAGCAATATCACCCGCTCGGTGGAAGATCTTCCTTTCGTTGTGTAAACTCTCCCAAACTGGTGACCTCCGACGTGATGTGAACACGCAACCTTCTGATTCATCATCAGCGCATCAAGAACACCGGCTACCACAATCCCCGCATTCTCGCAGATAAAAGCAAGTCATCGACAGTCGTCCCACAGCATCGCAGCCTCAACAGGACCATCGCAGCCGACTCACCGCGCTTCCTGGTCCTACGGCACGCACCTACACTGCGACAATCACGGTCTGTCTACCGAGCAATATCACCCGCTCGGTGGAAGATCTTCCCTTTGTCGTTAAGACTCCCAAAACCCTTTTTGTGTCGTGAGAAGAGAATTCTTTGAATTTTTACAAGACTGTTGTCCTAGTACTGGACCATTTTAGAATTGTGATGAATTGCGCTAAATTTTGTAATAACATGCCATAGTACATTTCATACTTTTTTTTTTATGATTGAATGATTACTGGTGGCCCGGAGGCCTTTCCAGTTTCACCAGGACAGGTGGGCGAGCAAAGGCTCAGCCAGGAGGGGTGGGATTTGCTAACAACTACCCGAGCGCCTCCGAAGGAGACCTAACAGCTCAAGAGCAGCTGCTTCGCGAATGAGTCTACTACCGGATCGGAATCGCGACCCGCTGAGAAGATCCGGCGAGAAACTCAGCGAGCTGATTCATGGGTTAGGTTGCACGGCGAACTCTTTGTCGAGTTCGACGAGTACGGTTACCGGAGTCCCTAAGCCTGCTCCTAGTGTTAGAGCTGAAGGCGTCTAATGCAAAGGTTATTGGATCTGATGGATCCGTAAGGACGTGTCTAGGGCGTCGACGGTGACTGGCTCCTGCGTGAACAGGATTCGGGGAGTAGTCAGCGGCGGCAACGATAAGGCAATTATCATGACGCTACATTTCATACATTATTGACACACTAGTATGTCAAAGTTGATTAAAAGTTAAAATATTCTAAAATTTCAAGACAACAGAATTGTTTATTTTATTTTTATATTAAAAACTACGAATGTTTTGGTCCTATTTAGAACTGCAATTAATAGTTATTTTACTTAGGTAGCTAATACAAAAAAAATGTGGGGATATGTTCACATTTGTAACCACAGTATCTAATCATAGGGTGTAAGGTACAAATTACAACATTTTTCAAAAAAGTTAATGTAACTTTGAAAAAAAAAGAGCTGGATTTTTGTTATTATTTTCCATGGGTAGTTATTGACCCGACCATATACCGGTACTAGCTTATCGTTGAATTTTGGGACACCCAGTATATTAAATTCATTCAAGGTCATGATCCCTACTTTGTTTTTCTTGCTGTAGATAAGCAGACTTGCTCACGCCGTTAGGTATTAAGCGGCTAGAAAAAAAAAACACGAATNAAAAAAAAAGAGCTGGATTTTTGTTATTATTTTCCATGGGTAGTTATTGACCCGACCATATACCGGTACTAGCTTATCGTTGAATTTTGGGACACCCAGTATATTAAATTCATTCAAGGTCATGATCCCTACTTTGTTTTTCTTGCTGTAGATAAGCAGACTTGCTCACGCCGTTAGGTATTAAGCGGCTAGAAAAAAAAAACACGAATAAACAGCAATTTTCAGTGTTCGCAAACTCAAAATACATCTATGAAATTCAAGTTGATTGAAGAGCGATCTAACCGTCGGTATTCAATTTCCCGGCGCGGCGTCGAGAAGCGGAATTCTCTAAGAATTTAATAAAGCCCCGACCAACTAGGGTTGCATTCCTCGGCGGGCGTATATTCATTACACGTACATTCAGTATATAACGTAAATATATTCCATATTATCACGTACCACAAAATATCATAAGGAACAACTAACTATCTTCACGACTTTCATCATTTAAATCGACAGAAAATATTCATTAAATATTATTATATGATTTGTTTATCCATTTCTTGACGATGCACTTTTATCATGTCCAATAAAAAAATTTGGTCGCTAAAAATAAATATGCCATAAACATTTGAAGCATACGTTGTTCTTTTAATTTAAATTAACTTTTTGTTTTAAGCAACATCAGTTATAAGACAAATCTGGATTTATTGAATGAAAAAGAATTTAATTCGAATAAATGTCCAAGATTCCAAAAACACAGCAGACCATAATATGTACATCTTGACCACGACAAAAGAAACGTTTTTCACAAAGATACCCATAATTCAACCGGCAATCAAATCTAGACACCGTGTTACAGTAGATGTGGTCCTAACCACTTGACCAACAAAGCGTTTTTGCAACTTTTAGTGTACCAAACATCAAAGACTTGGGAGCAGTAGTCGGCATATTTCTGAAGGAACCTTGTAGTATATGGCTCTAACCTAATGGTGGGTGGTTGTCGTCGCCCATGGACTTCAGCAACGCCAGGGGCAGAGCCAAGCCGATGCCCTTGGGGTTGCTGGATTATCCAGCTGTTACCCGCGACTTCGCCTGCGTGTTCAAGGGAAAGTGTCAATTTAGTAACATTAAGTTGAACTTTGCGAAACGATTTTACCCAAGACAAATGAAATTCAGTCTTCGTCCAGCCAGAATCAATGGAACCAGTCAGGTGCCATCCTATAAACATTCTGTTTGAGGAGAACAGACAGGACAGTACAATAGTACCTAGAGTTGCATTAGAAATAATTTCCTGGAAATCTTGCATATATCTATAAGTTCTCGACTACAGCTTTCGAATTGACGCAACGCACTTGAGGTAAAAAATTGTATTGTAGTCCCAAGTTTTGCCTACAGTAAGTAAGCCCTATGTACCTATGTAATACTGTCCCGTATCGAATCTGCGCACAGGTGGATAAAGGACAAGAGCCCATTAAAAAAGTTTAGATACACTACATTAAATGTATATTTTGTAGGTAGGTATTAAAAATGAACGGGTAAATTTAAATTATATTGACGATACCGAAATGAACGAATCTTGATAAAAAAAATATTTTTAAATTAGATCAACGCTTACGAAATACTATTTGGGTATTAATGATGCGTTTTATACTTACTGTTTTATGAGAAAAGTATCTACTCTTATTTATGAAGTCGTCGTGGCCTAAAGGATAAAACGTCCGGTGCATTCGCATCTAGCGGTGCACCGATTTTTCCAATGAAATACGTACTTAACAAAATGTTCACTATTGACTTCCACGGTGAAGGAATAACATCGTGTAATAAAAATCAAACCCGCAAAATTATAATTTGCGTAATTACTGGTGGTAGAACCTCTTGTGAGTCCGGACGGGGTAGGTAACACCGCCTTGCCTATTACTGCCGTGAAGCAGTAATGCGTTCTATCAATCCATCTAAGCAATAGAAAAAAATTGAATGAAAATTATCTAAATAATTTTTCTGCTGTCTGTACCATTTATTCCCTCTCGTCGCCGCATGACGCTACCCAAGGTGACATAATTCGAGAAATTATTTAACAGCCTTCAAAGGAGGGAGGCACGCGGTGGCGCATTTCATTCTAACTCTAACAACACAGTGAAGTAGACCTCCATCTCTACTCGAAAGAGATGCGTCTTTTGTAAAGGCTTTAAGATGTCGAATTGGTTTTATGTGTTTTTTCTGTCTGTTTACACATTTATTTATACGTTTTCTGTGAGCGTAAGCCCAGGTGAGTTTTAAACTGGAAACGTTTGGTGTTGGAAGTATTGCAAAGTTTGGAGACAATAACTAAAATCGCGATTTTTCAGGTCATCGTTTCGCTGAAAGTGAATCAGTGTTGGATCCAAGCGGAGAGTTTTTATTAAAGTGGCGTGTTGATTATGCCGTTCGAAAGATTAGATTTACTTTGACTGTTTCTGAAAAAGCGCCGGCCTTCAATTGGTTTGCGTTAGGCTTCTCCGATCGGGGCCAACTGAATAATTCGGATGTTTGTCTGTTTTGGACAGATTATAAAGCTCGTGATCATTTCGAGGTCTAAATAAAAAATAAAAGTTATTTATAATAAATAGCATCGCTACTAATTTTCGTGAACTATATTTGTTTGGTATTTGATTTTAGGATATGCACACAAACGGACAGGGGAATTTGATACGTGATCAAAATCAAAACTGTGAAGGGTTTTATTTGAATACAAATAGCCAAAGCATAATCTTTGAACGTTTATTTGATACTTGCGATGATGATGATTATGTAATTGAGGTAAAAATTACCTTCTGAAAGATATACTCTGTGCTCACGTTTGCAACAATTTGACAGAAACTCGCTCCTCATAACTGAGGGCGATCAAAACTTTTAATTAATGTACTTCTTGCAATGATCTTAAGATTTTTTAGAAAGGTAAAAAGGGTGACGATACGTCTTCTGTTGTTGGAACTCTTAGCCATCACAAAAACTATCACTCATGTTGAAGACGAAATTCAACATTGACTATTGTTAACAAACTTTGAAAGGAAAACGAACGAAAATGAATAGGACTCGAAGAAAACTACGTAATTGTCAAGATCGCAAGTAAACTTAACGATAAACTTTTCAGGACGGCACGGTCCATGTGGTGTGGGCTCACGGAATAGACAAACTGTTCTCATCAAAGGGCTTGTGCCTTACTTGCACCGTACCTCAGAGGCACGGCTTTGTTAGAGTAAGGCTACTAACACCTCCCGGCTTGCAAAAAGCGAATGGTTACCAATTACGAATAACAAACAAAGATCTAAAAGTACCGGGAGACGACACGACGTACTGGTGCAAAGTCGTTAGGCTACCCGAATTCGTCACGTCAAAAGTTCATCATATAGTTCAGGTGACTAGCGTACACCGAAATCAGCTGTTTTTTTCTTTTTTAATTAATATGTCACAAATTAATTTTCGTAGAATTAAAACTACTTTTACAGTTTAATCTCGCATTATTCTTTTTGGGCGTTGGTAATATTTTACAGTTTTCATTGTCATGGACGACAAAGTTGACGCGAGCACAGAGTAGGTACCTATCAGAAGGGCAATTTTGCCTGAATCACATAATTTTTGTCATCACATCGCATCTATCAAATATACGTCCAAAGACCATGCTTCAGCTATCTGTATTCAAATCAGGGTTTTGTTTTTGATGCATTAACGTTATAATATTGTGTTATCGTATAATGTTCTATAAGAAATATTTTGCATTTCGTTACAAACGTAAAAAATAAAAAACGCGAATTTAAACCGTAAAAGTGGTTTCGTAAAAGTAGTACAATATTTTTTTTATTACCCGTGTAGGCAGCGAGCATACGGCCCACCTGATGGTATGTGGCGACCGTCGCCCATGGACTTCAGCAATGCCAGGGGCAGAGCCAAGCCGCTGCCTACAAACCGCGAATACCGTAGAAAAAACTACACTTTTGTATTCTAGTTCGAATCGACAATAACTCCCGGTAACGAAGGCCTAGTTCATCACATGGAAGTCTTCTATTGCGACGAAGATCCCCACAAGGAAATGCCGGCATACGAGGGAAATTGTTTTGCCGCAGAGAGACCGGCTATTACGAAAAGTTGTTCTAAGGTAACCCTTATTCATACTAGGAAAGAGATTGAAGTTCAACGACTCCATTACGATTAATCTTCTATAGGTAAAAGCGGCATGGGCAATGGGCGCTCCCCCTTTTACCTACCCAAAAGAAGCGGGCCTCCCACTCGGTGGCCCGAAAGCCAACAAATACGTCATGCTAGAAGTCCACTACAACAATCCAGAATTAAGGAAAGGTATTTACTATAAAAAAACATTGACTTGATCAGCTTATCTCCTTGGTGTATTTCTAATGAAAACTCTGTATTGCCTAGATTGGGTCGACAGTTCGGGTATTGTTCTCTATATAACTGGAAGGAAGCGTACGTACGATGCCGCCATTATGGAATTGGGCTTAGAATACACCGACAAAATGGCTATACCTGGTGAACAAAAAGCATTTCCGTTAACTGGTTACTGTATCCCTCAGTGTACTGGAGTGGTACGTATCTGATCCGCTTCTGATCTGAACGGACAAGTTTACAAACTCCAATATCTGTTCAAGCAGGCAGCAATTTACCTAAATAAATACTTTTCTAACACCCGCTCGACGAACGCAATTATTAACGCTTACGCAATAATTATATATGTCTTGCCTGCTTTTAATTTGACTGTCTCGCTGATACTGTAGTTACCGCTTTTCACTGGTGCGCTGAGGGTCGTGGTTCGATTCCCACATCGGGCAAATATTCATTTGATGAAGAAATTTGTTTGCCTTTGTTTGGCTGTTTATTAACTGTATATGTATATATTTAAAAGTTTATGTAATTATGTAGGTCAGTCTCTGGTACCCATAACACAAGAAATCCTAATTTGGAGTCGTCGTGGCTTAAGGGATAAGACGTCCGGTGCATTCGTGTTGAGCGATGCACCGGTGTTCGAATCCCAGGCGGGTGCTAATTTTTCTAATGAAATACGTACTCAACAAATGTTCACGATTGACTTCCACGGTGAAGGAATAATATCGTGTAATAAAAATCAAACCCACAAAATTATAATTTGCGTAATTACTGGTGGTAGGACCTCTTGTGAGTCAGCGCGGGTAGGTACCACCACCCTGCCTATTTCTGCCGTAAAGCAGTAATGCGTTTCGGTTTGAAGGGTGGGGCAGCCGTTGTAACTATACTTGAGACCTTACAACTTATATCTCATCGTCGGTGGCGCATTTACGTCGTATATGTTTGTGGGCTCCAGTAATTACCACCAGAGGGCTGTAAGCGCGTCCAATCCAACTAAGCAATAAAATAAAAAAATTGGGACCGGATAACCGTGCATATTCCCAGTAGTTATTATTATTTTGAGTTATTATCTGCGACTTTCACAAACCGAAGAAAAACCTAGTATATCAAAACATTTCAGGGCCTACCGGATGAAGGCATTACAGTTTTTGGAAGTCAACTTCACACGCATTTAACTGGTGCCGCGGTGTGGACCAGACACTCGAGACAGGGTGTAGAGCTTCCCGTATTAAACAAAGACATGCATTATTCTACGCATTTTCAGGAAATTAGAATACTGCATCGGCCCGTTAAAGTGTTACCAGTAAGATCTTATTTTGTCTGTTGAATTAATTAATATAGTGGTCAGTGTGCTTAGTGCGAGTTTTTTAACTTACGTTTGCCGTTAGGGTCTCTGTTCACACTCCATACAAATTTGAGTTAACTTTTACGCTATCGAGAACGTTAAAAAACTCGCTCTAAGCACACTGGATAGACAGGGGCCCAAATATGTCCCTAAGTACTAACGGCTCTAAGTAAATACATATATACAAACATATATGGTGGTATTATATTGAATAGTTAAGTTATAATTTTGACGTGGTCTTTTATGTGGGTATTTTTAAATTAATTATATTTGAATTCTTTCTGGAATTATATTCTATTGATATTGTTGGATATGTTCGTGTACTTGTTTATTTTCGTTGAGTAAATTTAGCCATAAGACTAAGCTCTACGTATGTTAGTTAAGTTACGTTCTGTTGAAGGGCGACTTCTTGGAAACCACCTGCATTTACAATACGGAAGATAAGTTAAACGCGACGATCGGCGGCCACGCTATAACGGACGAAATGTGCGTTAATTACATACATTACTATCCGGCGACCGAACTCGAGGTTTGCAAGAGCGCCGTGTCGAACGAAGCACTCGAGAAATATTTCGATTTCGAAAAACGGTAACCAAGATCAGACCCCTCGGTAGTAATGCAGATATAAAAGTGATAAAAAAAAGTTGTTCGCCTTTTACTTTTGTGTTTCAGATGGGACGATATACCGATTTCGTCGAAAGCGTCCCCACGTGCTAATTATTTAGCGATCCAACCGTGGACTAGATTAAGGGCCGACACACTACACGCGCTGTACGTCGAGTCGCCAATATCAATGCAATGCAACAAATCCGATGGGAGTCGTTTTCAAGTCAGTTCCCTTTATCACAATGTCACATTTGCGTTGAAAGGTTTTTTTTCTAGCATAGATCGAAGCAAAATTCCGGCTGATGTTACCGACGATCTTGGATAGCATCAAAATCAAAAGACCGGTCACCTTGAGACAACAATGATCGTCTCAATTGTATCAAATCGACCCATAACAGGAATTCGTATTTGCTTCGCAAGAGAATGGTGTGCCCACATGCGGCTTACCGCTTAGTCTACCACCAGTAGCCCATTGAGTTTGAGCACCTTTTTCTCTTTTTTTTATTGCCCTGTTATTTATAATTAATTGCCTTGATATATGTAATACTTTTATTGTTAATGTGAAAATACCTATTTTCTTAATTTCAGGGTGATTGGGAAGGAATTCCGATACCGAAAATAAAACTGCCGCTTTCCGAAGAAATTCGAATCTGTCCTAAAATTAACTATTTAGTCGAGACCTAAGTGTAAAATACATTATGATGTTATCGAATTTGATTAGATTTTGTCTTGTTAGCTTCGATCGTGCATCGCTTAATTAGACTTAGACTTACTACATAAAATCTATAGTAAGTGCCAATTGTGATACTCAAATAAACATTATTAAGCTAAAAATAATGTACTTATAAAATATAGAAGCTTTGAAACAAGTGGCTATAAACTTGTTTAGTGTTAGTTTAACCTAAAATGTATAATGTAACTACATAATAAGACTTCACTACTTAATAGATAACATACTTACTGAAATTAAACATTTTAACGAATTGGAGTAAATTACTTTCGCTTCTTGTGTATGATACTGCTTAGTTAGAACGGTGTGTTTCATTTTGTTATATATTATGGTGTATTGGCACAGATTCGATAATTTGCCATAAAAACTTGGCTTTATGGAAGCTTTCCATTTATCTGTCCCAATGGACGAATAACAAACGAAAAAAATATTATTTACATAATTTTTTATAATATGTACCACTAACTCTATGGATAAATGCTAGTGATTGAAATTGTCGAAAATTTTCTATAAGTTAAAGATAATTTTGAAACATCGAAATATTCACATAGGGTTAATTTAAAAGAACAAAGTAATAAATGTATTTGTTTTTTGTACTTTGATAGCAATTACAAAGATACAAAAAGTAAAATGCTGAAAAAACGTGGTTCCTCTCGCCTCTCGCAGTCTCAACGACAGCTACAACGAAATCATAAAATGCGATATTACAGTTAACAAATACTCTAATGTTCATGGGCTGATTACCGGTCTGGTATTCCGCTTGATACAAAACCAACTGTCACAGAATATAAAGAGATTTGTTCCGCGTTAAACGTGTTACTTTACCCATCTACGTCGGTTGAGTTCTATCTCATTCCAATATTATATACATCTTTTTTTTTTATGATTGAAAGATTACTGGTGGCCCGGAGGCCTTTCCAGCTTCACCAGGACATGTGGGCGAGCAAAGGCTCAGCCAGGAGGGGTGGGATTTGCTAACAACTGTCCGAGCGCCTCCGAAGGAGACCTAACAACTCAAGAGCAATTGCTTTGCGAATGAATCTACTACCGGATCGGAATCGCGACCCACTGAGAAGATCCGGCGAGAAACTCAGCAGGCTGATGCATGGGTTAGGTTGCACGTCGACCTCTTTGTCGAGTTCGAGGAGTACGGTTACCGGGGCTCCTAAGCCTACTCCTAGTGTTAGCGCTGAAGACGTCTAATGCAAAGGTTATTGGATCTGATGGATCCGTAAGAACGTGTCTAGGGCGTCGACGGTGACTGGCTCCTGCATGATCAGGATTCGGGGAGTAGTCAGCGGCGGCAACGATAAAGCGATTATCATGACGCATAGCCTTATCGAAGTACCGTTCCGATGCTGACTTCATGTATTTCCGGATTGATTCGAGGCCCAGGTCGTCGTGTAGGTCAACTTTCCTCACGAATCACGGAGCTCCAACGGCTAACCTACAAAAGCGGGATTGTAGGGATTGGAGGGTGTCTATGTGTGTGCAGGCCGCGTGAGCGAACACCACACTTGCATAAGTCATGACGGGGTTATATACATCTGTTCAAGAATGTGGCAGAAATATAAAAAATAAATTATCGGTGATGTGGTAGAATTTTATAAAGAAGGGTCATTTNTTCCTCACGAATCACGGAGCTCCAACGGCTAACCTACAAAAGCGGGATTGTAGGGATTGGAGGGTGTCTATGTGTGTGCAGGCCGCGTGAGCGAACACCACACTTGCATAAGTCATGACGGGGTTATATACATCTGTTCAAGAATGTGGCAGAAATATAAAAAATAAATTATCGGTGATGTGGTAGAATTTTATAAAGAAGGGTCATTTTAATGTTTGTAAAAGTTTTAATATGACTAAAATAATTTGACCAATTAGAATAAATAAAGAACAATTGTATTTAGGTTCATTGAAACAGTCTTCCTAGTGGTATATTATCGATACTAATATCGATAAGATCCAGCCACTAGCACATTCTAAGTGATGTGACTGACATTTTGTTTTCATTTGCGTGTTAAATAAGTTCTTTTCTTACCTACCTACTACCTATTTTAGATGATTATCAATCTAATCTTTTAATCATGTCCAACGATTACGGTTTTAATAGTGATGATTCCCCCAATAAAACAAACTCGCATTTGCAATTACCTAGTCCGATTATAACTCGGCGAAATCGAACAGCGTCTACGTAAGTATGAAAATTGCACCTTTTTTACGTAAATAAAGCGTATATTTCTTTCATTTATATTAAGACATTTATGATTATTTATAGATCAGAAAGGGCTTTAGGTAATCCATTGGAAACTGGTAAAATCAAGACGTTCTGCAGAGAGAAAGGTCACGGATTTGTGAAACCTGAAAAAGGGGGCGAAGATATATTTCTCCATATATCTGAGTGAGTATTAAATTAAAAGCTTTAGATAGTTGTATAAAATAACTTTGTATCTGAAATTCAAGTATACGCGTGTAGAAATTGTATATTTTTTTATTAATTTTACCAACTTTTCATTATCTTTACCTTGATATGTGATAAATATTAAACAAGGAATTTGACACTCATATAATAACAAGATCGTTCGTTGTTCAGATTATTTAGTTTTATATGGCCTTGTCATTAAATATGTAAAGTACCTACGCCTTAAATATGTAAAGTACATTTCAATAGAGGGAATTATTTCAAATTGTTGAATCAGTTTATACTGAAGAACTCATATAATATTTTTAAAAGACATGAATACTTAAAATCGATTTTACTTTAAAGATAATAAGAAAAAAACTCCAGTAGAATAAGCAAATGAATAAAAAACTAGCAATGTATATTAAGTTTATAGGTGCTCATCTTTTTTTAAATTCAATTTTACTGAAGAATCTGTCACACATTTCTCAGGTAAGGTAACACTGAGTAGTCTATTTTACGCTAAAGTTTTAGTAGCTTAAAGTGCAAAATTGTGGTGTATTCAAATTAAAAATAAGACCACTAATTGAAATTCTACAGTATGTACTAAATTTTTAACACAATTTTATAAGCGGGATCTGTGTATGTAACATAATCTTCAAACAATGTTTACTAACTTCAAAATATCTGATAAACTTTTAAACTTACACACACATCAAGTACTGATAGGAGTACAATAATTTTATTACTTTTATCTGATATCCTGGTGAGGATACTATGAAATATTATTTAAATTTTAGTATTTGGTTTGAAATAAAAAGCATATTTTTTAGACTCCAAACTATAAATCATTTCATTTTAATTACATACATACGTAAAATATGTTTATGAATGGCTACAATGAATGAATAATATCCTCTAATAATAATAAGGAAATATAAGGCAGTTCACATGCAGTATTAGTGACCTATTCTATCTCATTTTCTTACTTGCTAAATTGTAAACATTATATGAAATTTTATTGTCACTTTTCAATTCATAGATTTTCAAATCACATCAGTGCTATTATTGTGTATATTTTATTTTTTGTATAGATAGATAAGCTCACAGCCCCACCTAGTGTGCAGTGGTTGCGAGAGACATCTCAATGTGAGAGCCACCACCCACCACTAGACAAGGTCAATGTCTCAACTGTATTATATAACATCTGACCCATCCTTCAAACCAAAATGCATAACTGATTTGCCATAGAATTAGGCAAGTCAAAGATACCTGTGCAAGCTTATAATTTACTTTTCCACCCAGAAATGCTGGTTAGTGATGGCAGTCCCCTGATATAATATCGCCATTTACAACATCCAGGGGATGAAATTGAGTGATGCCTTTAGGTCACATAACTAAAAAAGAGTTGACACTTCATACAACAGCCTCGGGCTAAGATTTTCTCATGTGTTATCTATGTACATTTATGAAACCAGCACAAAACACCCAAACCTGATAAGGCTAGACTAACAAACTTGGGCCACATATTATAGAAGTCAGGGTCATCAATCATTAGACTAATGAGACAATCAATTGAAACAAAAATGTAAAATTAATAGAACTAATGGGAACGGAATCTTGGTTTTAATGTTCTCAAATCTACATCCCTTAAGCTATGAGACCTTTACAGACAGTTGGAATTCTATAGAATTCTATCGAGTACTGTTGTAACATAGTATCCTTCTGATATAATATTTGTGCCTTCGGTCTCTGGAGAGTTTTGCCATCTCAAGATAATATGGACAGGATCAATATTGGTATTATTTGTCATATATATAGTTTCATTTAGGTAGTGTCAGTAGCTACAACTAGCACAAGCACAAGCATGGAGACTGGCACAAGCATGTAGTTAAATGGAACGGTTTGAATTTTTTGGTACCATATCTATATCCTACATAATATATCAACATCAAGTGGAGTACTGCTGGAGCGCCAGCCTAGAGGTGGACCTCTAGGCTGGGGATACTTCCATTTGACTCCATACAGAAGACCGCCGTTCGAATTGTCAATAATCACATTCTCTGCTCGTCTGCCCACAAGAGCAATAATAAAAAAAAACCGGACAGAGCCTTCGAGGCAATGCGAAGGCATTATACAAGGGCTGGGACGTGCGTTCGTACGCTCTTTTCCGGTTCCCCACCCGACGCCGACGGATCGGTGCCGAGAGGGAAGAGCTCTCCTTCTCTCATTCTGCCGTCTCCTTCTGTGAGATGGTGGACTCACAGAAGTTGAGCATTGTCTTTCAGAACGCGGCATTGCCGAGCATCGTAGCCACGAAGGTCGTCAGCGACAAGTCCTCTTCTATGACCGCGACGAGGGTGGCACCTTTTGCACACCTTCTTTTTCCGGGCCGGGGGCCGAACCTCTTATAAGAATCCCGCCCCTAGGGGGCGCGCGGTTTATATTGGACTGGTCCGCAGACGTTAGGAGCTGACTGCGGGACAAGGACATTATGCACACCTAAGATATATCTTTTAAAGTATAATTTATCTGATATCAACAAAAACGTCTGAATATTTTTTGTAAAACGAGGTTTACATAAGATGCGATTCAGAAGTCTTACGATATATTGTAGGTACTTGTAAGATCTGTGTTCAATCATCAAATTATCTTGACGGGCTTATCATGGTTGGTAAGATAATTAATTGGACGTTAATTTTTTTACAAAACTTATGATTCAGGTTCACTACATCATATTGTGTTTTATTTATTGCTTTAAGCAGCATATTTAAGCATCAGGTCAAAGTCTCAGTCGTATTTTACTATTGTCCTGCTAACCTCAAGAGGACTAAACAAATAATAATAAAAAGTTATGGCTTATTATGAAATTATAAATTACTCGTAAATACACTTGAGACACTCGACCTCAAGCTGTCTGGCAGCATGCACACTATGATGTTCATTGTCTCCAGTAACTACTTAATACTAGGTCAACTGTGAGCTTATTCGCCCGTAATGAAAAAAAAGAACAATTCATTCCTGCTTGAGGATTAAAACCATAATTCAAAATATTGCAATCCTTATTTTTAAAAATATGTTATTTATAAAGTCATATTTTTATTTCTTACAGTATCGAAGGTGAATATGTACCCCTGCCTGGTGATGAAGTTATATATCGACTTTGCCCAATCCCACCTAAGTTCGAAAAATTTCAAGCTGTCCATGTGCGCATAATTCATCTCACTCCGGAGAAACACGTCAAGTGGGACGAACCACCTCTGTAACAATTAAGAACCCTAGATATGTAACCTTCTTCGTTTTAATGCAAGGCCTCTTGCCATCGAACTACCCTTCTTATCTTATAAACTTGAATGTAAGAATGTAATGTGTGTGTTGTTGACCAGTCTTGTGCACTATCATAATAAAAAAAAACCTACTTCTGTTATTAATCTATGCACCAAGTAACTTTAAGCTTTAATATGGTGATTTTGCTAATAATTTGTTTTCGTTGATTCAANCCTTCTTCGTTTTAATGCAAGGCCTCTTGCCATCGAACTACCCTTCTTATCTTATAAACTTGAATGTAAGAATGTAATGTGTGTGTTGTTGACCAGTCTTGTGCACTATCATAATAAAAAAAAACCTACTTCTGTTATTAATCTATGCACCAAGTAACTTTAAGCTTTAATATGGTGATTTTGCTAATAATTTGTTTTCATTGATTCAAATGACACACGAACAATTTGGATCATATTAATATAGATCACAAAACAGTATTTTAACGAAAGTGAGAAGCCAATATGTGGTGCTAAATTTTGGATGGTTTTACCAACATCTTTAAAGTTGTATTATGTAAAATGGTGAAAAAAGGCTTGTCATTTGCTTACATTATGAATGTTATTTGTTTTATCAGTAGATGGCTTTATCACCAAATTGGCCTAATTTTATGACATTTACATTGTTATGTTTGCATAGATATTATGTAAGTATCATCAAGCATATTCAAATGAAATGGTTTTTCAGATACAGAATAGTAATATGTCTGTATAAAGTTAAATGCTACCATATAATATTGTAAACAAGTATCTCTTAGCATTAGTCGTGATTTGCACAAACTTTGAATTAGCCACCCAAATGTGACCTTACTGATAAATTGTTAATTTATAGTCACTTGTGAAACTACCGTCTAATTACACTATCGTCCAAAAGTTTGGAAACAGCCAGGTAAACTCTAATAAAAGACAAAAAAATCATCAAGATCTTTTTATTATGATCTTAAATTAAAAATTGAACAATAACGTATGTAAACGAAATAAGAATTTAAAATACAAAATGATTATTTACTTAAACCTTAGCCTCATCGAAGTGTCCACGTTTTTCTTTTATTATCTTCTCGAATATTTTAATCATCCTATTAATTATTCTTTAATTCCTCATCCAACTTTTTCTATTCGCTCTGTCGAGTTTATCCCAAACAAATTATATGAGAGTAGATGGCCATAGCATGTTTTTTAAAATCTTTTCAACATTCTTCTTGTTCAAAAAGTTCGGATAGATTTTCGACGAATGCCTAAGATCATTATCTTGTTTAAATATGAATTCACGAGCAACGTGATTCAGTACAGTGGGTATGGCGACGTCTTTGAGAATTTTCAATTAGCCTTCTTTATTTAGTTTTTCAGTTATCTTTATGTGAACAATCTTGAAATGCAGTGAAAAATATTTTTAAAACAATTTATTATTCGGCGTCGGCGTGTCGGCGATCTTCTTTTTTGTGCTTACAAACTTTTGGACGGTAGTAGACGGTTTATTATATCCGCATGGGTAAATATTATTACGCTGCCTATTTCTGTAGCGAAACAGCTTTGAAGGGTGCGATAGAAGTTAACAATCGACATTACGACCTCACGTTGAAGGCGGATGGCGACACTCACATAGTTATGTCTATGGGCTCCCGTAACCACTTAACACTAAGAGCTCGATCACCCGTCTATGAAATAATAAAATTACGTGAATATTTTAATATAATGCATTCCTTAAGCATATAATATGAAGCTTGTAAATGTTGTGATTCAAAGTACATATTTGAACATTGTGACTGTTTATTTGCATAAATGTTTTATGCTTTATTATGATTTAATTTAAAACTTTAGTACAGCGAATATACATGATATGTGTAAGGACAACTTTGGTTTTATTTTAGTTTATTTGTTTAAATTTCATACCCAATTTATTCTCGCTCGAACAGCCCGCCAGGTACTAAATTCTTATTAAAGCTATACTCGAATATTATGTCTCCTATCCAATATCGTGCATAAGCCCACTTCTCCCTTCAATTTACGTGAGCGATTCTCTTTCACTCGTTCTCTTGATGCTCCCTGCAGATCCAACCAACGTTCTGTCTTGTTATTCCCTTCCCACAAAACCAATTTCTATTCTCACTCCTTTACCGTGCACGCGATCAGACTGTGGAATTCGTTGCCGGCTGACATCCGAGTTTGCAAGTCTGTTTCTGTTTTTAAATACAATGTCAAACAATTTATCTCTCATCAACCGAATGATCATTGTTCTATACCCTTCGTATATACTGTGTTACTTATAATATTTTGTATTCAAGTTTTAACAACAAGTTTTAATAACAATATTTGCTATGTGTATGTGCATTACAATAATTCTCATGTTGTATTTGTTATTTTAGCTGCTCTACACACATCCCTTTTAATTATTATTCTCATAATCCTCTCGCAGGTCTGCTGGAAGAGATTTCTTAAAGAAATAAGCAGTGTCTTTGTACATAATTTTCCTATTACTCTGTACTATGTCTTCCTTTTTGTGTGTACATAAATAAATAAATAAAAAGCTCATAGGCACCATTAATTAAAAAATAATTGATAGAGCAGTGTGACCGCGGCGGACAATAGTTGAGCTTCTCCCGACTGCAATTTTTAGTTTCTGACTGTACAATTCTAGGTTTTATTCTCCAGTTTTGCGAGTAGGGACGAAGAAATCTTAAATTTCTATTTTTCTTTGTTTAAGTACTCTGTGGAATCCAAGACAAATCGACTTTCCTTCGGAGCGACTCTCATCGTTGAGTCTTTTCGTGTTTTTCCGGCCGTGGATATTAGCTACATATTATATTAGACCAACCGACAGGACGGTTTTACGGCATGGGTGTTTTTTTTTTCTACCTATTCGACGGTAGCATAAGACTTATGCTAGCCATAAGAGTGTTCCGTCTACGCCCGGACGGAATGGGTGTTATGAGGGTTATTATCTGTACGGACTAAATACAAATTATATCTGATCTAATTAATCACTGTTAATTTCTGCAATGGAGAATTCTATTGGACTTCAGTTGATGGGACAGCCTTCATGCAGTCCAAGCGAAATTTCGACCTCATGTAGGAGCAGGTAGTGTTAAGGTTTGGTATGCTCTGGACTCTGGTAACCAGTTAAGGGAAGAAATAATGTGTTAAAAAATTAAAGGTACAGTACTCAGAGGCCTGGCTGTGCCTCTGACATTGCTGTCGTCCTAGAGCGACGGTAATCACTCCCCACGACCGCGTGGTTGGTTTATTAATTTTCTATTTCTAACAACTATATTACTGTTGTTCAGTTGTTTTTTTTTAAATATAGAATGTGTATATGTAATGTATAATTTTTATGTAAAATTTATGAGTAAAACACACATTTTTTCATTACTTATCAAGTTATCACGCACACCGTACTAATCTTTGTCGTGTTTAGTTTTCACCCTACGCGATTCAGTTGGCAGGTCGAGTTATCAGTGTTTTTTACAAGCGTTCCGAGATAGAGCACGGCGTGTATATTGTTAGTTATAGAGATAAACGAAAAAAGCTTTTGGATTTAATTAAACTTTGAAATAAAAAGCACAATTTCGGTTGAACTATATTTACTGCATCCAATAGAAAGTAATAATATTAAGTTTGAAACTCCCATTGATTATGGTCGTTTTTGTTTTAATTTTGCATAAAATCAGTAAAAATAGAAATTAGTACACTGTGTAGTTTACTATTCGTTGATTTATGATACACATTTATTAGATTACGAAATAGATTTTTTTATATATTAGATACATAAAAATACATAAAAACAATTAACTTTTTTAATATATATTTTTTAAATCTTAGTCTCATTCGCTTAAAGCTCAATATCGTGGGAATCATATTCAGAGGAGGCTTAACAATCCAGTGAAATGCTTATTTTATAGTAAAATTTGATTTCAGATTAAACATCATGGTTATCATGATTAAACAACATAACTAAATATATAGAAAAAAAAATATCTTAATGTTTCCAGGAATTACTATTTTCTTTTATATACAGGGTGTAAAGAACTATTCCCAAGGATAAAGACAGGCGAACTATTCCCAAAGATGAGTGAGAGCTGAAAAAAATTATTCTCAAATTTATTTCAATTTTTGCAATTAAAATCCTGACGTGAAAATCTATACTTAATTATGGAAGGCGCTTTTAACTTTATTTTTTAGCTTTACGACTGGAACTAACTAAACCTTATTTTTTATATAAGCAAAATGTCGAGTTCCGCTTAAGGTAAAGTTTTTGAATTTTTCGACTTTGGAAACGAATATTTCACACCCTGCATTTTTTTTATAGCCCTATATGGGTGGACGATCTCACAACCCACCCAGTGTTAAGTGGTTACCGGAGCCCATAGACATCTACAAACTAAATGCCGCCACTTACCATGTTCATTACAACTGCGGCCAAGTTCTAGGTTACTAAACGATTTTATTCCTACATTATTACAAATGTAGACCATTTTCGTTGTAGCTACCTTACAAAATGCCATAACATGGAATACATTATTTTCCTTCTCCTTATCCCTGATTAACAAATTTGTTACTAATGTTGCGAGAAACCGTTTTGCCAATAGGGATCTCTACAAATTTTCGAAACTGTGTTTAGTATTTAGTACTAAGAGTTTAAGTGACACACATTTGCGGTAGGCAGCGGCTTGGCTCTGCCCCTGGCATTGCTGAAGTCCATGGGCAACGGTAACCACTCACCATCAGGTGGGCCGTATGCTCGTCTGCCTACAAGGGCAATAAAAAACTAAAAAATTAAAAAAACACAAAAAAATAGTATAAAGTAATTAATCGGGAAATTACATTTTAAAAGTAGTATTTTTTTTCTGGCAACCCCTACAAATAAACGAAAAGCTGGCTATTATCTGCCTATTTTTGCTGCAAAATTGTCAGATATTTGTTAATCTTAACAACACTTTCCAAAATTCTTCAATATCCTAATATTTGTAGAACATATACATAGACTATACAAAAGATTAAATTAGTATAAAATAAAAACTCTCTCTAGATACTAAAATATTGTCGATTACAATGACATACAATCGTCTATAAAAAAATTACTAAAAGTTTTGTTACTTGGATCAATTTTAATTCATATTCAATTTGATGTCAATTATGTGGCTTCATACAAAAATGTTTTAGAAAATATTTCAGTCTGTATCGATATTGTTTTTGCATAATTGGTGTTTCCTCAAAATATATTCCGAATAAAATCACTCCTTCCCGTTGGTTATGCTTCCATTCTGAAAAAATATAACAAATATTAATTTAAGGTTAGAAGCTTTCTAAAGTTACTGGTGGCAGGACCTCTTGTGAGTCCACACGGGTATGTACCACCGGCTCGCCTATTTCTGCCGTGAAGCAGTAATGCGTTTCGGTTTGAAGGGTGGGGCAGCCATTGTAACTACACTGAGACCTTAGAACTTATATCTCAAGGTGTGTGGCGCATTTACGTTGTAGATGTCTATGGGTTCCAGTAACCACTTAACACCAGGTGGGCTGTGAGCTCGTCCACACATGTAGGAAATATAAAAAAAAATAAAAAAATTGGATATGTATGTTGGACTTCAGTATTACGCTTCACATATATCAAATTTTATATCTATGTTAATCTATTGTTAAATATTTTTTATAGAAAACTATAATATTAATGTTCGTAGGTGTTTGAAAATCAGTATTGTCAAGATTTCGAACAGGCAACCGAACTTGTGACAACACAATCTAGACATTACGTTGCAGTATATCTTAATTAAACTGAACAACAATTCCATTCTAATTCCTACTATTATTTTTTTGATTTAAAAATCTAATAAATACATTCTAGCAATACGAATAAATCACGTCAAGCTAAGCGTCATCGTACCGGGTTATTAATAAGATTATTAACATAACATTTGACGAATGATCAGCCCCGGTTTCCGCTAAGATAAACCATTGTTCTATTCCGTTAAAAGCGTAAAAGCGTCCGTAGGCAGCGGCTTAGCTCTGCCCCTGGCATTGCTGAAGTTCATGGGCGACGGTAACCACTCACCATCAGGTGGGCCGTATGCCCGTCTGCCTACAAAGGCAATAAAAAAAAAAACTTTAAAACGACTTTTTTTTGAAGTGAAACTTCCTTATCGGCGTTGGAAAAAAATTTACCGTCACATTTTTCGGTTACGCGTCACATTTTTCCGTTACGCGCCATCTGTTTTGTATTCATGTCTATGATAATAAAATCCTTTTGTTTAAACTTTATCTAATTTAACTTTTTTGTATTCATGTCTATGATAATAAAATCCTTTTGTTTAAACTTTATCTAATTTAACTTT